>VBVQ01001629.1:0-32239 GCA_011636635.1 Tetramorium simillimum
CCCCCTCCACTTTCCCCTGAGGTCCTATCTGAAGTCCTCTCTCGCGTTCGGCAACCCGAGATCTATATGTGTGTTTGCCCGGCATTAAAACGCTATCCCCGTTTTACGGGGACGCGTGATCTTGATCCCGTTCGCCTCCTTAAGAAGCTGCGTGATCGAAAAGGGTTGTTTTACGTTGAAACGAAACTACGTGGCACGCTGCCGGCGCGTGAAAAGTTTATTGCGTTTCTTCCGACGATAACATCATTGTTTAATTCTCTTTTGCTGTTCTGTATATATTGCTATGTATACATTTTGAATTAGTTTTCATGCAGATATCTAATGTTACTTAATACTATCGAGCTATCGAGCTTTTCGTAACTTTTTAAAAACGAAATAAAAAAATTAGTTTTAAAAGCAAAAAATAGCAAAAAATTAGCAAACAATTTTCACATCTTATTCGTTACGTTGTGATAATTTGGCTCAAATAGCTTAATATACAAGTAGGGATATCGCGTCTACCACCACTAGTATTATATAAATAGTGATAGAGATAAAAGTTTAGCAAATGACCTAATACAAAATAAATTATGTCCTACACTGTGAATCCAATGAATTTATCCCTACACTACTGTGTATCGTAGACTTTATCGTACGTGTTGCGTGCGTACGTCATGCGCGTCATCGTAACAACGGATGGGTTAGCAAGTATGCCACGGGATTCGCAATAATACATTATCGGAAAACGGGTAGCGTACCCTCTATTTCTATCCCTTTCTCGCGCAACGCTTTTGCATCGTAACCGTTTCTAGATCGCCTAGTAGAATTGTTTGTCGATTTCATCTCTTCCGTCTCTCAACTCTCGTTCCCTCTTCTGACACGGAGAACCTCGTTTATCTAAGCAATCGATGTAATTACGCGCGCTTCTATCAGCAAGCTATTTTATCAACAGCCACCGTAAGATCGTGATGAGGAGTTTATTAAATTTAGACACGAATTGTTTGGTAGCGTTAGTACTATACAATCTTTGTTCAACAAAATACTGATAATACATAATAAAGCTGAAAAATTCATATTTAATACTTATATTTTTATACATAATTATTTACAATAATATGGGAAATAAAAAGAATTTCATTGTATAGCCATGAAAAGCTGCCGTAAGAAACACTATGTTATGATTCCATAAACTTTTTTATATTTTTTAAAACAGAAAGAATATATAATTTTTACTATTGTTCTACGATATGTATTCAACATTTTATGTGTAAATTTATATTTTCGAAACAATTTTATGGAGTTTCGAAATAGTTTAGACGAATTTATACAGAGATATCTACAAGATTTCTTCAAAATCTGTCTTATATTATTTTCAAAACAAATAACTCATCTCGATTAAGCGAGATAGCTCTATTAGACTTTAATTTTCTTTCCTTGAAATTATTAGATGTATGTAACGTTTGTGTTAAAAGCTTTGGTTCCTTAGAATTAAACTTTTCATTCTAGAGACTGCGAAGCTTTATATTCCGTGCTCTACCACCTCCGCTTATAACTCGTATCGGAAGTACGTAAGACTTTAACTCACGCTCCCAATACAGATTACTCGTCCACCCTTTCTTGGAGATAAGAAACATCTAGCACCGTCTTCCGTATTCTCCACTCTTATAGCGCAGGGTAGGCGCTAAGCCTCGGGGATCTACCGAGACTTTATATTTCGGCGTTTACTCCAGTCTATGTCACCCCTGTATTTGTCTTTTCGCTGTAACCGATACTTGCAGCTGATGAATTCGATTCGTCGAATTGTCGCTGTAGACCGTTATACATTTTATTATACATTTAGTATTCACAAGTTTCCTCTAATAATGTAAATCTTTTTTCTGTTACTTTTATCACCATAAACTCGTTATTACAGTCATTAATTAAAAGGAATGTGAACGTCGGACATTCATCGCCATTAAACTGTAATTCTTGGCTTAATGGTTTGAGCCGAGTAACATCACGACTCAAGTGGATCTTATCTTATGAATTTAAAGTTTCATGCTGCTTAGATTTAGCCTCGCTTTTAAAGACTGAAAAGCCAGTCCGAGACTTATCATTTCACGATAATTTCCCTGTCGAAAGTACGCCGTATAGTTGAAATTCATTTCATCTTGACGTGAGCCAGGCGTGCGGAAAGGAAGGAAGGTAGGAAGGAACATACGGCAAACACAATATGGCGTCCACCGCGAGAAAGCCCGGAGCGTTCCGGACCGGTCAGTATGCAATATGCTAAGGTTCTCCTGGCCCCTTCCCCCTCGTCTGATGCCGTCCCGCGTCCCTTCCTCTCACTCCTTCGCGATCCCTCTTTCTCTCCATCCTTCTGGTCCTCTATAACCTCCGAATCCTTGGGTTTGGGAATTTAATTACAGTATAGTGCCTACATTGTAGCCCCAGCCGGCCCGGAAATAAACTCCCCATTGTCGCGGCACAAAGCTTCTATTTGTCACGAGACCTGGGCGTTCGACACCCTTGCGAAGCGCACCTCCCCCGCCTCTCGCCACCTGCCCTTCGATATCGACCTTTGTACTGGAGCTTTGACTTATGTCGTTTTGGCCAAGCGAGATCGACCATTTGAATGCTAATCCGATTATGGACGCTTTTTCATTTATATACATTATATGTATATTGTCACAATTTTCAAGCGGTCTCTTGAGTGTCTTTATCGTTTTTGTGATTCACCGAATTCTCCTTTCTTATTTTCCATTCTTGATTATGCGATACGATTTCGTAGCAGCCGCTAATTTTACACGGAGACATTATCTTCTTCTAATATTTTACGAATACATTCTAATCCTTGCTGCTTTTCTCATCATATTGCATACTTTAATTGATTGGGAAAACATATTTGGTTTTATCGTTTTTCGGACTCGCGTTTTTATATATGTATAATAGCATTTAATCATATGATTTTTCTTTTATTTGAAACTTGAAACCTCGCTAACCGTAAGTATACATTTCCTCGAACGTGTAAGTTAGAACCCGTCCAGGCGCGCTCCATTCACCGTCTTACATTATAGAGGAGATTATCCGAGTAACCACAGCCTACCTTCTCTAACAATCTCCCTATTCCGCTTCTTCGCGAACTTCCATGTAATAAGTAACAACGCCATTTAATTATAAATGTTCGCATCCCTGGAACGAACTTACCTGGCTCCCACCTTCGGTTTAATCTTAATTACGACGGAGAGGTATGCATTCGTACTCGAGAACTTAAACATCTCACATAGCCAAAAGAATTATCATATCGCGAATCCAATATCTCTCTTTTCATGATAATAATTAGGAAATTATTATAGAACACCATTATTTAATACGCTACCATTTCAAAAAATTTCTTTTCGTAATGTAAAGAAATTAAAATGAGAAAAAAAAGAGAGAGAGAGAATATATTGTAATAATATTAAAAATTTATAAAATACAGAAAAAATTTTAATCTTTATTTACAGACTTGAAGTATAATTTATGTGCGATGAATTTTTTTATATTCAATACAAAATTTCCCTATAATTTAAAATTTCTTAGAAGTTATCGCTAAAAAGAATTGATTTTACATTTGTAAAAAATATATTTTAAAAATATTTTTTGTTGATCTGGTAATCTCCGTGCAAAACAATTATTTAATTACTTTTTAGCGAAGAATGCTTTCAAATATTCGATCTTTCTGAACTTCACTTTGGTAGTATAAACATTATAAAATTTGGCACTAATTTATACGATGTGTGATAGTGCCGACAATTAATGACAATATTAGGGCAATCCAACTTTTCGTACAATAAGTTCGCATCGGGGGGGCCGAAGATTTAATGACCATAACGTTCTTTGACGATTGCTATCGCACCACGGCACGCGTCTCTACGCATGACGTCGTCAAACCGTCGCTACCCTTCTCGCGCGATCAAGAGATGATTTTGTCTTTCGCGCAGAGGCGAATTATTGCCATTTGACGCCGGATGAATTACGTTTTAGCGCGGATACGAGCAGACGTGATCCTTTTAGACGATGCATTCGATGTGCTCTCGTTGCTGCTATCGTGAAGATTGCAGTAAGTTTGCGGTGCAACGGAATGACGACAGATGCGTCCAGCAACAGTTTTGCCGTCGATTCCTCGGGCCGAAATTGCCGTCATCGTCGGCCCATAAATATAACGAGCGTTCCTCCATTCGCCGAGGCTCTCCCGGCATCGGACCGTAAAGCCCCCATAATTATTCACTCGTCGTTAAATCGGCCGCCTACGCGGCAGTTACGGCTTCCCGTCGGCCAAGTATATACCGTGCATACTGACTACGCGTTTCCACGATGCATGCATGTGCTACGGAGTGTTAACGTTTGTTCCGGGATTATCGTAAGCCCCGAGAAGCAACATTCTCAAATTACGAATTTTCACATCTTCGTAAAATGATTACAAATTCGTATTACTCATTACGCCTAAATATTAGTTGTATCAAAATTTAATACGAAAAATAATTGCAGATTTTTACAAATAAACTTTTCGCTGAGAAAATAAAAAACCAATAGTATGAAAAATATATTTTTTTAAATATGTTAAATATTATATATAAACAGTTAATTTTTCTGAAATTGTTATTCTTGATAATTACGGCCTTTTAAATAATGTCTTTATTTATTCTATTAACATTTGTAATTGTAGATAATTACTCAAATATATCTTAGCTTTCTTTGAAAACACAACAAGTATGATGTTTCTGATATTATTACGATTTAATTTGAATTCATTCATAAGAGGGATAAATTAAAGTTAAAATTAAAGTATCGAAGCAATAGCTATCGAGATTCTAAGTAATTGAAGCATTGCCCTTACTCGATCCTTTTAATTAACCAGCGACATTATCTTTTCGATTTCCGGTATGCATGCACTTGTATTCCAATCTCTTTTGGCAGGCCGTTAGAAACGGAAAGGCAGGGAGAGGGATGGAAGATTAAAAAGAAAAGAAGCAATTGAGGGGTGCAAAAGTTTTCGATGAAATCGCGAGTACCCTCGAAACTTGCCGCTCGAAACGGTCGAGCTGGCGGATGCACGAGATTCGGACGGAAAGCGAAAACCGTTTCGTTATAGGTGGATGGTGTCGGCTCTTCTGGGATGCAGGCGAAGGGGAAAGGGAGAAGGAGAGCCGGGACGCGCGGCGGAACGGGCCTTAATTGCCCGCGAGTTAATTAAACTGTAATTCAATCGCGCGAATTCGCCGATGTTTTATCGCGGCGCGACGCGCCGTTAAGTTCGCGCGCTCGGCGATACGCTCGTTACGGAAAGTATATGGGACCGATGCGTTTTGCGTACGCTGAGCGGAGACGATGGTAATTTACATAGGGGGTGAATTAAGTTTAAGTGCTGTACATTAATGGAAACTCAAATTACTAAGAAATTTAACGCGATGTCTCGAGGCATGAGCAAAACGATATTTTAAGAAACGTTTAAACGTTTCTCCTCGGCGTCCACTACGTCAGACCAAATTAAATTTAGTGAATAAACATCATTAATTTGCAGAAAGCAGTTCTAGTTTAATTTGCTTACGCCAACAACATTCCGTGTTTCTAAAACTTGTTTAAAAATTTACGTAGTTCTGTCCCGGATTTAGAAGGATCGATGTGACAATTTTTTCTTCAAAATGTCTCTCGTTAAATATAAAGTATAATATATCCAATTAATACAGTAATTAGTCTTTTGACTTCAGATTTATATTGATTTGAAATCAGCTGTCTCGTATCGGAACTCATCCACTGATAGATCGAATGTCGCGCGCGAATTTAGGCAGATTACGCCAGTGGATTTCTTAGACCAGTGGCGAGGTGGAGGGCAGTAAGGGCTGCTTATTGTAATTATCCCTTCGAAGTACGTACAGCCTACCCTTGATCCCCTCCCCCAGAAGCCCCCCTTTTCGCACACGCTCCCGGGCTCGATTGTTCTTGCTCGTATGGCACCGTGCGCCACGTCTATGAAATTAAGCGTACCACCCTTCTTGCCGAAAACGCGCCTGTTTCGTCAAGATCTCTCCTCTCCCCTTGGCCCCTCGGTCCTCCACCTTCCGTCGGTGTATCCAGCGCCCTTAATTTCTCGAAGATAATTGCCGCCTCGTCTCTGTTAAACCGTCGCGATAATCGATGCGCCGCCGCCACCGCCACACCGCGATTGATGACTTCGCTCGCGCGGGCGCGCGAAACGCAAAACGAAATTACATTCTTTCGAAAGTCCTGTCTCATCCTTGGCAATTACCCAGTCAGGGAACCTTCTTCTCCTCCCCCTCTTCCCTTAGAGTAGTCAGCCTCGTTACTCGATCCGTAATTTGTTACTTATCTAGAACGAAACTTTCGATCGCCCGCGTCTCCCGGGATATGTAGACGAAGTTTCGTCGCCCTGGGCGATAAATGAGAAATTTAAAACAAGCTATTCAGTCGCGCGGGAAAACATTATACTTTGCTGTCACCTTGCGTTTTATTTATCGATAAAATAAAAAAAAAAATTAATTTAGTTTATTATTAATTACCTTTTGTAGAGTTAATTAATAATAAAGGTAATTATGTGTAATTATGTTACTAAATGATTAATTTGTGACGTACTTATACTACTTAACGAGATAAAATTTAAACGTATAATGAAGTCAAATTGCTTATGGTTCGTACGAGATATTATTAAAGAGTCTCGTAATTATTTTAGTTACGTTCATAAATATTCGGTACGTACGTGGAACATAAATTTATATATTGAGACTTGCATATGCAACGTGGGACGGAACTTTAGTGGAATGTATATGTCTATCGTTTTTTTTTTCGACCGAATATGTAGATCACGTATATTTTTCGAAAATCATGAATTCGTATCACGTACCGGGTCTTGCACTTTGTCGGAATGTTTGACTTCGTCAGATACATATTTCAATCGTCGTGACCGAAGAGGCAGGGGGAAAGAGGGATGGTTGTTTGCTGGTGACCAGAATTTAATATTCATCCAATCAGGGGGGCAAATCCATTGCGCCTGAGGGTGTCACTTCTACCTCTCCTACCTTCTGCCTGCCTTTCGTTTCCTTGCCAATTGCATATTTGCTCTTTCGAGAGAGACCAAATAGAAAAATTTGCAATGTGAATATTTGTGACAGATATGACATAACACATGTGAAGAGAATATATTTTTTTAAAAAAATTCGAGAAAGAGATAAATTAAATCAATCTGTGTAAAGACATATAAAAGGTAATAAAAAATTATATTAATTAATTTTTCTTTGCATACACATTTCCTCCTTTTCTTCTTTGCTTACATAACAATTATTCGTCTGATTTAATACATTATTTAATATATTGAAATTGTGATTGACTGGTTTATTGATTCGGAAAATGAGGAAAATTGGACAAAATCTTTCAAAATTCGTCTCTAGAATAACTGCATAAATAAATGACGTATTCTTGTTCATGTTAAATTATATCAGTGATTCTTGGACAAAAAAGGGAGCACGCGGAGTGCACGTCAATAGAATGCTCGGCTAGCCGACATAAAGGGTAATATAATTTGCATTATGCTCGCGGTAGGGCGTACCCTTGTTTCGTAAGCATTGCGGAGCAAACTCAGTAACAAACCCGCGGATTCGTTCGATCAAACTTAATTAGCGCCGAATTCCAGACATAATTAAATCCGACCGCCGTGTAATTTTGCGTAGGTAGATAGCTCATGAGAAATGAAGGGACATAGAGGGGGGAGGGGGGATAAAACGTAAAGGAGAGGAATAGCTTGAACCCAGAGAAAAAAAATAAAGGCGAAATTTTAACCATAAAAACCTAAATTTTTGAAGATAAATATAATAATAAATATTTAGAACTTGCTATACTTTTCGATTAGGTTACTTGTACAATCTAGGTGAATTTTAACGATTCTCTTTCTCTCTCTCTCTCTCTCTCTCTCTCTGCTTTAATTAGTTTTTATTTATTTTTGTGTATTTTTTAATGGCTTTAATTGCTGCCTAACAACCTCTATTTTATCGCGCAGAAAATGAGGTCTTATCGGAAAAAATTTCTACGCTAAGATTTCACGCGTGTCTTGCAAGTGGGATGATAAACGTAGCCAATAATGCCGCAGCATTCCCCGGGAAAGCGCGGGGGAGCGAGAATGAGTAAGACAGAGATAAAGGAATTCCTTGAATGCTTCCATAGTTTAGAAGGTAGCCCCAACGTTCTTAGCTATACCCCTTTCCCTTCTCGAATATGCTGGTTCATTCACGATACCTTACTCATTAATTATAAGAAAATATTGTCCCGTGACTGACCACGTAAGGAACGATATCTCAATGGCGTAGAAAATTTCTTCATATTAAAAAATACTTCGATAATTTGCCAGGGAACATTTTTTACAGAGATGTTTTTCTTCAAATATGCTATCTTCCAATATATTGCGCGACATATTGTATACGCATGTAATATTCAGTATTAAGAAAATATAACACTATAATCGCGAAGAAAGATTACATTTTCTTTCCTAGTTTATTATAGGAATGGAATCAGTCTGTATAACAAGTCCTTTTCAATGAAAGTGTGAAGTACTCTTTAATGCCGCGCTCTGTCTTGATAACGTCTCTGAGCCTCATCCTAATAACAAGCAGCATTAATCACTACAGCGCCACGTTGCAATTACCATGATGGCGCTGGTTTAGTTTAGGAGAAGCGTTAAAGGTGGAGGTAGGGGACTTTGTCGAGCATAAAGTCAGAATCAAGGCGATCCGTTTTCCTATAGCAGCTTGTGAACCTGTTCTTTGTCTTGGCAGTGGCTGACTTCATTATTTTTGCGACTACATTAATGTAAAATCAAACGCAATACTTAAAATTCTTTTTATCTTTTCTTCTTCTCTTTTTCTTATTTAACGTATTGTTAATAATCTTTCTCACAGTTATAATAATTACTTTTTTGACATTTTTAATCATTTTATTAAGCAAACACGTAATATTTAGTAATCATTTTTCGTCTTTCTTTAACAAATAATCAGATCTTTCCAACTAATTCTGAGAACGAAAAAAATTACGCGACGAAACTTCGTTTCGTGGGTTAGAGAAGTTGAAGGATGATCAGAACGCGAAAAAGCGATGAAGACGTTCGTGGCGCGGAGAACAATCTGGATTGTGTAGGAAAGACTTGGATATTGGAAAGGACATTTCGTTGTCGCCTTTTCGTCCGTTCTCCTCCTCGACAAAGACGAATTTTCCGTTCGTGTCATAACTGTCTTTCGCTATCTCCACAATCTCGTCATTGTCCTTTCGCGGATTTTCCGTTCCGTCCACAAATGTGATCAATGAACGGCGCAGATGTTATTCTGGATTGTTTCGGAGTATTGTGCATCTAATCGCCCACCCCCGTCACTTTGACCACATCCCGGGGAATAGTCCTAGGATCTCCCGGGACAGAGCGATCCATAAATCGAAAGTTCGAGTTCTCCCCCAACGAATACTACGTGTCTCGACCGCTCTTATCGACGTATTCTTGCGTTAACGTAAGATCGAGCGGTGATTCGCCTCTGGCTAGTCTTCGCCAGATGCGAGATTACCACTGGACCATTGAAGATCGAGCTTCCTCGAGGCATTAAATCATTGTAATATATTAGCATGTTTACATCTCAGGAAGATTCTACGCTACTATATGTTATACCTTTATAGGCATTGTTAATTATATACCAACAACTTTGAAAGCATATAATTCAAACTATTCTGTGATTTAATAGCGGACGAAAGAGAATTGGCTACGTGTATAGAGATGCGAAACATTTTTCTTTCTGAAGTCACAAAATTACTTATTATTATTTCAAAGTATTGATACAAATTAAGAAGTATTTTAATAGTATATTGAAATTTTTGTTACGAGTTATCACGCTTTAAAAAAAATATTATGATCGTAATTTGTGGTACTATCGATGGCCGATCGTTTTCTAAGTTAGTGACTCGCGAATTTCGGAGAATTAAGAAGGAGTTTGCTCTTTCTTTTCGTCAGTTGTAGAACTAAGAGAGGGTGGGACGGAAGAAGAGGGGTAGTGTCGCTATACTGTGGCGGCATGCGCTTGCCGTCGCAGAATCCACCTCCTGTCAAGTTTAAACCCGCTACGTGACTAAGTTGCAAGCGGCCTGCTAAGATGTCCTGCTAATTTATATGTTCGCGTTAACTCGCGCCATCCCCCTTGTACACCGTCACATCCCGCTGAAGGGGAGGCGAGGAAGGTATTCGCGGAGGAAGCTTCTGTGAGAGAGGGCACGGGACGCATAAGTAATCGCCGCTATCGTGCCCAACAGATGCGCCGAAGATTCGTTGTTTCTGATCGTGTAATCGCAGCCAAGAATCGATTTTATCGATATTAATTGCAAAAAAAAATTATTAAAGAATTTTATTTTAATATGCACATTATACATATTTTTAACGCGTTTGATTTAACAATTTCGTTTTTCGAACACTTATTGTATTTAAAACACAATGATATATTTAACAAAAGTCACATTTATAGCGAAAAACAGTGGAGTAAAGAGTTAATTGACATAATTGTAGTTTGAAAGCAAAAATGGCCTAAATAGTAAAATCGATATCTGTAAGATATACATTTATAAAAGCATCTGTTCATCTATGCGCGGTCCTTTCTTATAAGCAAAGGAGTCAGAGATCGTCAAAGGAATCACGTTTACTTACCTGACATGGTTAGGTTTATGGAGCAAGGATGCTGGTCCTTAGGGCGAACTTTACGGTCGGGCCTCAAGGAGGTAGAACCGCAGAAGCTTCGAGGTTTGAGCCCTACGTATCCTGATGAATCGTTTGGTGCACAGAACTCCTTTGAAGCATTCTCCAGACGACCATCTTTCATTAGGCTTAATCGGAGAGAAACTCCGCTATGTCTTTTCCTCTTCGGCACTTAAAAAAATCTTATCCTAGGACAATTAGATGCCTCGTCATTTCATTCTCGCATATGTTCTTAGCTGTATCACATTTCAAACGAAATGTTTTGTTATCTCGTAAAAAAAAATTTTTTTTTTCATTTCCGATTTGCAAAGAAACAGCGGGTATCGATCGCGGGCGAAATCTCAAATACATGGTGGTTGCATTCCAATTAGAAGCCCCTATGCCCCGTACATTCTTGGTGATGGTTGCTCATATCGAATGTAACAGGCGCCCACATGTTGAAGATGCACCCGCGCGTGAATATTTGCCTAAGTGATTGCTCGTCTTGAGACGACGACGACGGCAAGGATGCCGTTCCAATCGAATGTCCACATGTCTGCCTGACCATACCTGCATCTTCTCTACTTGTGGTTCTTGCCCGGCACGTAGCACACGGACAACTTTGTACTCAAAGTTCCCGCTCACGGACGTCTTTGGGAAACTTAGAACAGCCTTTTCGAGAGGCAGACATGGGGTGAAAATGCTCTCTCTCCTTATCTATTCCCTCTCACGTTTCGTTTGTCCTTTTCTCTGATTAACTGTCTACAGTGTCGGTATGTGACGTTCTCGACAGCCTTTTTATTTTTTGCTTTCGACTACGCGAGTTATGTGACAACATAATAAAAATTTAATAAAATATTTCTTAAAAAATGTTAAATAGAAAAGTTAAAAAACAGTCTTTCCATTTTGAAAAATGTTAAAACATTTTATTTGATCTAAGATACCGAGTAACAAAAAATATTTTAATATCTCTGTTTATAATACATTTAAAATTGATTCTATTATTTTACATTCTTTAAATCAGATTAAAATGTTAAAATATAGGTTTACAAAAACTTACATCAAGTTTAATTTTTATTATTTATCTTAGATGAGAATCAGAAGAGTATTTTAGTGTGAAGAAAATATATTTACGCGGAATAAGCTATCTTCTTCGGTAGCGATGTCCTGTGGATAGGAACTATCGCAGTGTCACGCTTGTCTGTGACCTTTCACCTTAAGGACCAACTCTTGCACAAAGTAAGCCGCACTTATCCAGTCCTCCGCACAGGATTGCGCGATTCGTAAACCCTTATCAAAAGCATAGTCCCGGCGAGTCTTGAGACTCGAAGGCATCGATTCCCTTCGCTTGCTCTGTTCGCTTTTCGCCTCCTCGCCTTGTTATAAATCATGAAAGCTACGGAGTAGCGACGGCGATGGTGGTGGTAGTCCACCCCTGTGTATACTAGCGCCGCCGGGTGGACTCGGTATCCAGATCGTAGGGTGGCTTCTTTCGGTCCGGGCGGGGTCCAGGGACAGGAACGACGTCAGAAGCAAGAAGGGGTGCCTTCGTCGACGGAGGCAAGATCAGTACATTACAGATAAAGCGAACGACTTCGGCCGTCCGGGACTTTTTTAAGCCATAAATTTGGCGAGCGGCAGGGACGAGAGCGAGAGGGGGGAGGGGAGGGAGGGAGGAAGACGGCGTTGCGAGAGAAGTGTTTGCCGAACTGGTTCCTTCCTTCCTAACTCAATTGCTGCGACGCGGTGATCTATGGTGGTTGGGGAACAGCAAAATCACAGACCCGCGTCCTCGTGCCCCGGATTTCTGCCACTCTAAAGAGAGGGTCTCCTTATTTCTACCAACGTCGTACCGATTTCGCACTGCCGCACATGTTGCTTTTTTTCCTTTTCGTATTATGTTCGATCGGATCGGAACGAAGAGAAGAACTTTGATTTAAGAAGATAAATGCTATTTCATATTTTTTTCTTTGAGCGAATCGCGATTTGGATATCTTGAAACTTGTTATTTGTAGTATGGATACGAGGCATTTATGTTTGAAGAAATTTATGGACAAAAGATTGGAAAAAGCGAAATTTACTTATTAATAATTATTTATTTTAACTACGATTTTTTATAAAATATTAAGATGATTATCTTCAATATCACGATATGTGTGCTTTATATTTTAATATATGCATTTTAATGTATGTTTTTATATGTATGGTTTTTTAAATGTTTTTTTTGTATTACGTGATATATAAAACAGAATTTTATTCTGAACTTTGACACGAATTACAGATCGTCTAAAGTGGGCTTAAACTAACATTCTTAACAAGAAATTTTATCGATAAGAGTGTTGTTTCCCTCTTCTGTTTTCTACTTCCTATTTGTGTCTGCAAAGTGCTACCTCGACAAAAATGTTTTTAGTTGTAAGTCTTCTTAAATCAAAGTCAAGAATCTCTCAAGAGCGACGCGATTTCCATCGCATTATGAAACGGAAGAGAAATTTAAAGAGATTGGATGTTAAGGATGGGGAAAAATGAGGGATCCTATGACGAAACGTTCTAATGACTGGGAATCCTCTTTATGGTTTTACAAGAATTTTGACCCCTCGGACAAAAGATAACCTGGGGAGACGTTTAGTTCGACGTTCTTTGTCTTCGTTTGTCAGAGGATGACATTCTTTCTTTCTCTCGAGCTATAAATTGTCCACGGTAGGATTTCTACTGAAGTGGTATGAGATAAAAGAAAAATATTGCCAGAATTGCATAACGTGTTTAATTTAAATATAATGTCTAGATTATTGTTGGAAATATTGTCCTTAATAAGAATGGATTTTTATATTTCTATTATACGTTGTTTGAATACTTTGAAAATCTTAACACGAGATTGCAATAATTTTTGAATTATTAGCGATCGATAATAATAGATGATAGGTCGCTATGCATATAGCATACGCAATTATTTGAACACGCGATTACCAAATTGGGCTCAAATTGGATCGATTGGATCGTTTTAAGATTTTGTTTTAGAATTTTGATCTTTAAAATATGTAGATATTGTATACGTGATGAGAGAGAGAGAGAGAGAGAGAGAGAGAGAGAGAGAGAATTTATTATTGTTTAAATAAAAAATCATATTAATTAAAACATGGAAATTAAAAAATAATTAAGTGGAAATTAAAAATAATAATGCGTGCACTTATATTTTATTAAATTAATATTTTAATAATACATACTGAAAGAATTAAAAATTAATTATATAATTAATTATAAATATATAATTTACATGCATAACATGTAGAAATAGAAAATTATTTTATGTTTATAATACGTTACGTTTAATTTTGTTTTTACGTTTGTGAACACGTCGAAGAAGTTGGGTATGTTTTATTTCAGTACGTTTTAAGGGTAAGGACACGCACGCAGCAATTGAAACGCATACGGACAATGTAATGCGAGAGCCCTCCTCTTTCCGTCCCCGTACTTTATAGGTGCACGTGCCTTCCATTTCCGTCAGACATAATTGCATGTCTGAAAACGGATTCAGAGTAGGCAGCCGGGTAAGCAGGTAGGCATCAGGCGAGCGAGCGGGAGGCGAAAGATAACATGATATATACAGTTAATTACCTTCCGGCGTTACCTGGGTGCACCAAAAGGTTGGAAGACGCGCAAGTGTTTCTTCGCATTAGCTTAATATTTTCCTAACCCGTCCTGTAACTTCGTAGACGCGTATTATATTCGTCGCTTTTACTTCTATATTTCTTGTGCCGCGAATATGAGGTATGATCTTCTAAGGTATAGATATATGAAAGATATGCGTCGCGCAAGACAAATAAATTAAATTAAATTATGTTAAAACTATTCGCTAAAAAATTAAAGAAAATATCCTTTTATGTAAATAATATTCGAATACTCCTTTGAAATTAATAATTTGGGAGACTTTTTCTCGGCCTATGTTAATTTTCTCACTGTGAAAATTCCAGTAGTAATACTATGAGCATTGAAATAAAATTTTTGTTACATCCTATCGGATCTGTATGTGACTCGTTGACTTTGAAAGGAACGGAACGCATTGTCGCGTGCCGGGATGTTCCGAGTCCTGCGGAATTTCGTTCTCGTCCCGAAGGAATTCGCAAGGCTGGAGTTCGGAGATCGTCGACGGGTGAACTTTTTTTTTTTCGCCCGCGAACCGTCGCGTCTCGGTACCGCGCTGCCGTTTCGGCGCTCTATCGCACCCACGTCCGATATTCCGTCGATGGAATTCAGCCCCGACGAACGTGGCGGGCGTGAAAAGTTAAAATCGCATCAGTGAGCCATTATTGTATCGCCGGTGTCGCGCGCCATCCCGCAAAAGTTAAACAATTTACGGGGTCTTACATCGACGATGTCACGTTCCCTCTTTCTCTTTCTCTCTCTCTTTCTCTTCCCCTCTTCTTCCCTCCATGTTCTTTTGCTCGCCGATCCGTTGGTTTCTTCTCCCGTCGTTGCGGAGGATCCTCGTGGACACACGTGTCGCCGCGGCCCTACCCTAAAACTTTCGACGAGGTAGAACAGCGATTTGTCGTCTTGCGCGACGTGTAC
Organism: Tetramorium simillimum; assembly: GCA_011636635.1. Classification (NCBI taxonomy): domain Eukaryota; kingdom Metazoa; phylum Arthropoda; class Insecta; order Hymenoptera; family Formicidae; genus Tetramorium; species Tetramorium simillimum. The sequence goes on from VBVQ01001629.1 coordinate 15,272, forward strand.
TTTCGGCAAAATTGAGACGGCCGCCACAAAGCACATAATAATTAAGCGAGAATTAAATGGATAAAATGGAAAAAAAATTAAATCACATTATACTATTTCTCATCTTGAGTAAAAACATTTAAGAAATTAAAATAATCTGCACTTTCGACGTTTTCAAGAGTTATATAAACATTTATATAGTTATATAAAAATCTGTCTACAAATGACATCATCCTGATGTAAAAGATTTTTATCATTATTCGCAATACTTTAAAAGCAAAAAATTTGCATTTGAAACTTTTTTAGCTGTACTTTATCGAATATTTTTCGGCAATAGTGAGAATAACTGTACGTTGCGCTTATTATCGGGCATTGAAGGAACGCTCACTGAGAGAATCTGCCGAAAACAGGAGCTACGCGAAGGAAGCTTTCCTCTATCGGGAATTACTTAAACCGGCTTTACGACTACCGGAAACTACCGTCCCTGTTGAGGGGATTCCGATGCATTACCGTATTAGTCGCCGCGCTTAGAAAGGGTTCCTGCAAATGTAAAGTAGATTATAGACACGGCCCATTTTAATCCTTTCCACCCTTTTTCGCGTGCACCTGCTTGCCTGTACGTCGATCAACCCGCGATAGCATATGTTACGTAGCGTGTCGAAAGAGCCATAAAATCGATAACGAGTATGTAGATATATGCCATTTAATTATTTACAATTACATGGATACGAATTATGAACACACTTCATCAAGTTTTCGAAAATAATAATTCTCCCCAGTTCAGTCTTACATAGCCGTGCAATGTATAGTCAGCGCAACGATATCGATCGTATTTTTCTCTCTCTCCCTCTCTCATTGTCAGTTCTGCCTGCGGAATGAAACGTCGGAGAACGGCGAGCGTGAATCGTTTTTCAGCGATAAAATGTCTTTGTATCCTAGTGGTATAGCGCGGCAAAGTTTTCCAAGTAGCGGTGTTTGCGTTCTTGCGCAGCGTGTGTTTCGACGCGCGTACGATGCCGCACGCAAATTATCGCACGTGTCGCATTCCCACATTAGGGAAACTTTCATCGCGTACTTTGTTCGTTACGTTACGTGCACTAAGCCATGAAAAAAAAATTGCGTTGAGTTTAGGTACATTTTAACAGTTACACTACTACTGACATATTTCGTTACGTTACGCTATTATGAAGCTCGTGTCTGAAGTCATTATGGAAAATGTGCATGGTGTATCGTACGGTGATGTCGAAAGTGTCGCATTAGAATGATTACAGGGATCGCGGTATTTAACGTCACGTGAAAATCAGTTTGCATTACCTATGCGTATATACGCGTTAAAGTTACTTCGCGGAATATCGTTGTACCTCACGTTTTCTTATTTTCGTCAAAACGTATACCGTTCGTGTCTTCAGATTTTGGTCGGACTCGTCGCACGTCGCTCGTGGAAATCGTAAAAGTTTCACGGGACACGATGAATTATTCCTGCCGTGGAGACGCAAAATTGCGGGAAACTTTCCTCCGGCGAGGCGAATCGCTCCTCGTATACGTGTACGTGTATGTGTGTGTGTGTGTGTGTGTCTATACGCACGAGGCGTGTGGGATACTCGTGTGTCGACATCGCGGGGGTCGGCAAAGACGAAGGGGTAAGAAGGGCCAGATCGCGGAATGAATGCGGGAAAGCGTAGGATCATCGAGCAGGCCGGAGGCAACTTTGTAAGAAGAGGAAGGGTTAAACTCAGGCTAGGGGAGTAGGCTTCTTAATGCGGGGGTGAATTTTATAGTCTCTCGAGCTGAGATATGGTTGAAAAAATACGCCACAAATTTGCAATTTCTTTGCGAAGTGTTTTAGAGAGACAACTATCTCAAGCTGTGTCTCAATAATTATTTCACGTGCTGTATATCCTTGAGTTCAATTACAGTAAAATGTGTTTAGTGTAATACAATGTTTATAATATTGATATAATTCTTATAATATACGGTATGATTAAATGTTATAAAGAAATGTTATAATAAAATTTAGTTTTTATCGATTAAAAAGGAGAAATCGAATATGCACTCTCCAACATGACGAACTTTTTCGCCGAAACTGCGATCGGTATTGTAGAATCATTGATACAAGTCCGTTTAGTTGGCGAGGGTAGGATGCAGAATGTCGCGTACACCCCAGTGGATTTCACCTGCCACGTCGTTGGCGCATAACACTTCGGTTTTGCTCGCTTCGGCCGTTCGGTGTCGACATCAAGTTCAATATCACTTAGGTTTATGGCGGCAATTATCATTTTACGATCGGCCCTGTATTCTTAGGGCTTTATTACCGGGCCCCGGCACGGTTCGGCGCGAGGCGTTAACACCGGTAAGAGCCATAATAACCGAAAGAAATACCCCTTTCTCTCCGAGGCGCGAAACGATAAATGCAGTTTTGCAGTTTCCAGAAAGAGCGCACCCCTGTCTCTTTTCAGAGATCATTCAGAGAACTTTAGGAGGCTCTAAGAGTCCCCCGATTTTATATACAATATATATTTTTAGGGTAATTAATGCCCCTGCAACGTCAATAACGTTTTAGCACATTGAAAAGAGGTTCTACGTAATTTTACTCCGACGCTCTTAAAATAGTTTGGAGTGTTTTGAACGGGTGCGCATTGTTCTATCCGACAAATTTCTCTCTTTATCTAGCTTGCCGTCTTCTTCAGAAGCTCTTCATCGCAGGAATGAATTTATTTAAATTCGCGCGATCGATTAGATTTGAAATTGTTAAGCAGGGACCATCAGTGGCAGATCCCGAAGGGAGAGCGAATGGATTCCGGGCACATTTTTTTCTCGACATGTTTGGGATTCGATGTGTAATGGAAAATTTAGGGCTGCTGCGGACGATAAATTTGCGGCTGTCCACTCGAATATTTTCCGTGTTTTAGGTGCCCAGGGATCCAGGGACTATCTTGACCGTCGCGCTCTCCCGAAGGAGACGTCCCATTGCCCTTGCATATTCACAAATCATTCGTAGATAGAGCAACGAATCCCTTTCCCATGGGATAGCGTCTCGTTCCTCTTTTCTTTCTTTTCTTCTTTCGTATTTATTTAAATCGCGTTCACGAATAACAATATAGTTTGACATATTTTTTCAAACATGATTCTCTTCGCTGATATTTCTTCACAAATATCAATAATTGATTATAAATCGATGCATTATTAGAAATATTTTAATTCCATTTCACAGTTTTTTTTAATTTATAGATATGATATTAATTGTTTAGAGAAGAAATATGATGAGCGTGTTGTTGCGATATTTCCAGTTAAATCGTTAAGGAAAAGAATCGAACGCATTCATCTCGTTTATCAGAACTGCATGTTCCGTCGTTGTTGCTACGTTAATGGTATCCAATTGTCGAGATGCAATCTTCGATGGCCAGTGTCTGAACTTCGATTGTGGCTGGCTGACGTAGGCTGTCGCGTGAACTGGTGCTAACTGTTAGCATGTAGATACGTCGAGAGCAGTCGATACGTTACACCGTGTGACATCGTGGACGTTGGTGTGAACCCGCCAGAAACGACGGCCCGCTCCCATGTGGCAGGCCAGTAATAGGAGTTGGCGAAACCTGTCAAACTTTTCAAAGAGATACGAGTCAAATTTCTCCCAGTTGACACGATAAATATGAGATAAATTAAAAGCGTGCTCTTCCCCTCGTCATCCAGCGCGGAGGGCGCGGCGTGTGAGATTTACCTTGCAGGAGTTTTTAATACCTTTTTTCGTCAACTCATCAACGAGGTAGGACTCGGTTGTAATACGAATAACGTGAAAAATTAATGCTAAAAGATTATTGCGGCGCGTTCGTGGCAATGCTTTCGTTTTTATTTGCACAAATATGAAAACCGACGGATTTTTCGCGTTTGCGAGAGGAAAGTCGGAGAACTACTTGGAAAGCGATCGAGCGTGATGCGACGGTTGGTATTTTCACTGTATGGTGTAGGAAGTTCTTCTTTGACGAGTCGGTCGGCAAGAGACAAAAAAAAAGAAACGCTGGGCAGGACAACTTGTTACTTAAACCGCGCGCTGCGAAGTCAGAGGGATTTCTCTCGACGTTGCGGCAAACCCCTCCTTTGTTTCTTTACAGAAAAGTCGACGAACACTCGCATTTCCAGCTTTGTTTCGGCATTTCTTAATATCTGCGCGAATCAAAGAACGGCACAGCCTCGTCACATTTATCTCTTTTCCTTGCATCTTTCCCATATTTTTAGCGATCATACTTTTCTATTTTTATTTTCTTCTCGTTTAGAAATTTCCTTTTCCCTTTTTCTTTTCTTTGTGCGAAGGAAGCTTATGTTCGCTGTATTATTTTTTACGCAACGTAATATCCGGGATAATCGAGTTCCCCAGTTCGCAGGTGAATTATCCGCGACAGAGAGACTTGTCACGAAATCATCCCTTCATTGGGGACAACTTCGTAGCCGTTAAAAAGTCGCGCTATAATTGACGATAATTGCATAGATCAATGATTAAAAGAACACAGCAGAGATGTCTTGTCTTGAATCATTAATATAATCGTTAGCAATAGATCATAAAGCATGGAAAAATATATTTACCGTAAATGTAATAATCTGAATTTAGAATGATGAACGTCGCAGTGAATCTTTTTTATTATAGATAAGATGTAATTTCTCGCGAGTTTTTTTCTCCACCGAAATTCTGCGAGTCTAGTGCAAAATGTATGACGATAATACCCTGCGAGAGGATATTGTCTCTCATGGATTTTCTTCTCATCAAATGAGTTTTCCTTGCCCGGCTAATTCCCATCTCTCTCCTTCTCTCTTTTGCTGGCTATTCCGCATCTCGCGGCAGTACGTAATTAAAATTGCAAATCCGAGTTAACCAGTATACCCAGGCGTCTCGCTCTAGTCAAAGGCCCTTTCGCGGACCGCGCGCATTTGCGATACAAACAAATTTGTTTATTTTTATTTGGCTTTCACGAACCTCTAGAAAAGGAGATTGCCGGTCACCCAGGGGTGGTGAGGGAAGACGAGACGGACGAAGGGCGAGGGTGATGTAAGGGCGGGGGGAACGAATGGAGACCGAGGAAGCTTGGAAAAAGTTACACTCGCCCGCCACGAGGCGGTTCATTAGGTATTGTAATCCGCGCCGGTTCCGCCGCTAATGAAGATAATGGCATTAAAGCATTTGGCAGGTACCAAACGGAGTGCACAAAGCCGATCGTTAATTCGATCACGGCAATATCGGCGAGCGGAAGAAAAAGACTCGATCCAAGCCCCGAGTTGCTCGTAAACTCCACGCCCGACAGTTAATGACACCGAGTGTTCCGCGAGTTCGAAATGGTAAGGCGGGTCGCTGAGAGGGCCTTTGAAATATAAGATCTTGATTGACTTGTCCCAGATGCATTAACAATAATTTCATTAATTTCTACCGAACCGCGATACGTTTTCCTCAGGCTACTTTATCTCCCAATTATATATTCAACTTTCGTAATAAATTTTAGAATCATTTGAATTAGAATTAGGATTATTTTGCCGAATAAAATTTTCAGTCGTCAGTAAGAGAAATACAAAAACATTCCAGTTAATAGTTAATAGTAGTTTAGTTAATAGTTAATACTAAGAAAAATATAAAAACTTCAATAGGTATCTTAGAGATATTATGCATTTTTAAATTAAAAAGTAATTTTTATAATTACAGCAACCTATTTTATCAAATTTTCACTTTTGAAAAGTAGTTTAAACTATTCTTGAAAAATCTTTTGAGATATTTTGTTTGTGACGAACATCAATTTTGTTTCAATGATTTGAGGAAAATAAAGAATAAAAATAATAAGAGTTCATTGAGAAATTTTATATATTTATGTACTTACACGCAAGAATATTTTTCTTATTAATCTAAATTTATAGTTAATTGTAGAAAATGAGCTAAATTATCAAAAGTTTGTTGAGAAACCTCTATTTAATGATAATAGCTAGTAATGGGCAGTAGTTTGCAATAGGTTAACGAGCTAAATTATCGAATGCCCAGATCAAACTATGATACTCTTTTATAGTTCAATTTAGATCGAAATAAATGCCGTATCATAACATGTAATTGTAATTTCTCGCGATAGGCAGTCTCAAGGGGATCGGTCTACTTAAATGACATGCCGTTAGTGGAAAGCCCGACATTACAGGGGAAAGAGGGGTAGTTCGTACGGGCAGCAGATGCGAGACTCGCCTCGGTGGAACTGTGTGTGTCTTAGAAAGTAAACAAGTTGCTGGTCGCCCAGTAAATATAGCGTTAATAAAATATACGTACTCGCCGACCGTCGCCTGCGCTCTCTTCTAACGTTTACTCCTCTGCTATCAAGCGGCCTTAATTCCCGTTGAACTCTTGGTAATTATGGTAGTTTAGTGCCGCATGGCGCTATGAAGAAAAAGGGAGGCGGCGACAGAGAGCCCAAGTGCGGGCCGTTAAATATTCAAATTGTATTTAAATTGTTACCGTTACTTCGGCGTTATTCGTCCGTCTCGTTTGCCTCCACCTTTCATCGAGCTTCTTCGCGAGTCTCGGCTTTCTTTTTCTCTTATTTAGAACTTACTCAATTACGCTGTTTGTTGCAAGAGAGTATTTATCTGTTATTAAATGATAACACACAGATATATCTGATACCATTGCATTTTCATTTCAAGCATGTGCTGAAATGTAAATTAAAAAAATGTTAAAGTAACATAAAGTTAATCTTATTTATCAGGATATTTGAATACAGTCCCTAAAATTCATTCTCTTTGTATCTCGAACTTTCTTCCTCATCCGCTTCGAGGTTTTATCTGGTTCACGGCTCGCGATCTTTACATCCGCAGAAAGGTAAAAGGCAGCCCTCGGCAGGTTTTAATGTTCTGAGTATAGTCGAAGGGGTACACTGCGAAAAGGAAGAAAGAGAGATGCGGCCGACAGGCTCGAGAGACGACCAAGGTGGTTTTCCGTAGGTGATGTTGTAGCCCCGGGGTTGTCGAAAGGCGGCGGTTCAGCGCGCGGGGGCGGAGTGGCGTGTGGGCGAAATGAAGCATTCCTTTACGAGGGCTCTTACTGCTCGTAAAGTCGACTTTATGATGATAATTACAGGAGAGGGTAGTAAATCTGGTTGGCGAAGGGCCTCTCTCGCTCGGCCGCGCCAGCTTGTACTACGGTTCGGCCAACGCGTCCTCCCGGTAAACGCACACGCGAGCGTGTAAACGCGCGTTCCTCAACTTCGCCGTAACGCGCTGGGAGAACTAAGTACGGCTAGGTGGAAATAACGCCGTCGCGCTCTCCTCCGGGGGTCCGCAGCGTCCGGATTCTCGCATTACCGTCACGGGGATTCTTCTACGGAACGGTCACTGACGTCGTGCCTAACGGATTCATTAGGCTCGCGATCGAGTCACCTTTACGATAAAATGGGGGTACTTCTACGCGAAAATGCAGTCTCGTGTGTGCTTCGCGCAGTTCGAGTTACAGCATCTACAACTGTAGTAATATAATTTTACCGTGGTAATAAAAAGAAAAAAGTTTTGCAATGACGCAGCGAGGACGATAACTTAGCGAGGAAAAATTCAACGTACTGTTAGTCTCTTGATAACTCTGCCATTATTAAGTATTATATTGTTATCACGTATTGAAATATGGTCACTATCACGATAAATTCCGAGACGATGTGTGAAGAGCAAAACCATCTGTAACAAATTTCCGCGAGCCGGCTATGAGACCACCCCGTCACAAAGTAGTTAATAATTACTACTAATTGCCATGAAACGGCGCAGCATCCCGCCTGGCATTGCACAATTATGAACTTTGTTGCGGCTAAATTTCCTTCTATCGTTTTACCCGCGCTGGCAGAAACTTTGCAACTCGCGCAGTTGCATCTCAGATGCAAGTATTTCTTTAAATAGAGAAACGCTTTGTACCGTACATATATTTATTAAGTATGAGATAATATTAATTATTGTTAATTAAGTATAATTGATAGAGAATAATATATAAATATATAGAAACATATTTATATTTTATCGTATCATTATTATTGTATTAGATACTTCACACTTTTTCTTAATTACAAACTTGAATAACTATTTTATTAATAAAAACCTATAATTCTTTCTCGTTTCTTTACTCTTGCTAATTCTTATTGCATAACTAGACAATTAAAATGACCAATCTTTTTCAAGTTTAATTTCTTTTGCAATTCTGTGTCGAGATAGACCCTGTTATGCTTTGCGGCAATCTTCCGCATAGTTCTCCAAATTCTCCATTCTTTGAAGTAATGCGTGATTATAAATACTAAATTATATTTTCAACATATTTATAAATTATTTTATAAATAACTGATGATTATATATTAGATCCGCTGGTTAGATTAAATTGAGAAAGTATTTAATCTCCACTCAACTATGAGAAATAATTTGAACCACAAAGATTTAATTTTTATCTTTATTCTGAACGGAAATTTTGAAATTGATTTCATGAATATATTATCTTTGAATTTAGTAATAAATGATATTTATATTTGCTATTATTTCGTAGAAAGATCAGAAGTCTTCTGAGATAGAAAGTTATTCTCCATTTATTTCCGTTTCCGATAATTTTGTGCATAAAAAAGCGATTAGATGGAAGGATTACGATGAGTTGACGAGGTTTTCAGTTCTTCGCGAATCTCTCTCGCGTGTATCTAGAAGCAGTTATCGGCGGGTGCAATCAAGCAAATCATGAAGTTGTTTGGAGAATCCGGCAGGCGGGGTCGACAGGGTCGCACAAGGATGCCCTTAAGTGCCCTAAGGAGACTCCTTTTCGTTCCAACCCCACTGGTCTGACGCCCTTACGTTCACGAGCTGGTGTACGAGCAGCGAACGAGGGGGTGATTCGACGGAGTGGTCGTACGGATATGAGCATTGGCATCCTAGGAACTATGTTTAGTTCGTTCACGCGCTTTCATGCCTATAGTATTCGTGTTCTACTCGTGCCAAAAGGTTTAGCTCTTTTTAAGCGACATATGTTTCGTAGAAGAGCATCTTTAGTTGATGGATTTACCGAGACTTTTCTTTTTCCTTCAAGATTAACAAATTTATTTCGAAAACTGTTTTAATTTTTCAATTAGGTCTAAAACTACGCTCGCGATATCGATAAGTTTTACGTGTATTAGAGAGAGTTATCCCTTTTTTTTAATAAATTTGAGTATTTTCTAGTTGTTATATAGTCAGGAAATTTTGTGCGTTGTGAGACGTTCATTTTTTAGAGATTTTGTCAAAGTACGAGTTATGCGTCATGAACGCTTTACGTCTCTGAGCATCGTTCTTCGTCGGTTGCAAGGTACCTTTCGACTTCGTTTCCATATCGAATTACATACGAGAAAAAGTTTTAGGTCTGGCTTCAAGGGGACGAGGTACAAGTTTGATATGGATATAGGGAGTCGAATATCTCTGCCTATCTCGTTTCCTCGTCTTTTTCACGGTATATGCCCCGGCAACCGACGCCCCGACGTTTCCCAATACTTTTTCAGGTGATAGAACGATCTCTGATTTGTCCCTGGCTTTAATCTCAAGATTGTCCAACGCTCAAAGCGATATACAAGCTATAGCTTCGCTATTATATATACAGTATCAAATTTTTTTCAAAAGAATATATAAAAATTTAATGTGAACTGGACATTTATCGAGATTTATCGATTTGTGTAAAATATTGTTAGAATTAGAATAGAACAGTTTCGAGATTTTTGTTAAATTATTATTTATTTATTATTTACAAAACGGAGTTAGTGTTTGGAATTGATTATTGAACTTTCAACAGTTTTTTTTATATAACGTTAAATTATAAATTCTTATCTTAATACAACTACGCGGTTGAGGTCGCAGCAATGGTCAACAGTTTACGTGCAGAGTGTCCGAGCAACTGGCCAAGAGTTAATTTGTCAATATTGCTAATCATGCGCACCGTAATCAAATAAATCGACCAAGTTCTGGCGACGGTCCGTGCAGAATCAATTTGCTTCCTCCTGGCCTTCCAGTCGCCTGGGTTTGCGCAAGGAATTGGCCACTCTGAATTCAGGCGGTGGTCCATTCATCTGGAAACACGATACAAACTGCGGGAATGTGGCAAGGAAGGACGATTTATTGTTCTCCGTTGCACACTATTTTAGTTTTAGCGAACACATTTTCTAGTTTTTCCAGTATTTGATAATTAATAATGCTAAATTTTTAAGTTTGAAACCACTAAAGAAAAATGTACTTAATTAAAACAAACGTTTAAATCGCGCGCATTTGATATTAATGATTCTTTTAAAATAAATAATTTTTATGAAATTTCACATATAACTTGAGAACGTAAAATATTTTTCATGACGACGACGAATCAAATTACGTCGTACGAAGTCGTTCTGTTGCTAATAGTAGAATGCGATTGACGTCTCGACAAGTGTCGAAGGCATCGCGAGTAGTCCAAATTCGAATTAGATATCTACGTGAGAAACGGAGACGACGGCTGCCTTTGGAAAAGGAACGTCGGCAGAGGGAAGGGGACAGGAGGAAGCATTTGTAATTCCGATTAGCCGGGACCTGGTGCAGTCGCCGAGGAGAAGACACCGAACTTACTTCCAGAGAACTTACATGCAGCGCGCGGCACTTTTAGCTAGCACATTTCGACAGTCTTCGGGGTAGGGAGGGTGGCCTTGCGGCACTCGCGAGACGGGAATATTCGAGACTAGTACTACTGCCACTCCTATACGTGACGTCGAGATGTACGACTCTCTCTTCCTTTCTCTATCCTCTCATGTCTCCCTTTCGCCCTTTTCTCCCCGATTCTCCTCATCGTTCTCCGCTCTCTCTCATTCGCTCCCTCTCGCTCGCTCTCTATCTCTCATGAATAGCATTGCGATAAATTCGATTAAAACTTCCGTGGTCCTCGGTGGCTTCCATCCCACCCCCGCACGTCGCGCAAGGGGAGGGGAAAAGGACAGGGGACAAGAAGTCGCGGAAAATCCAGTAAACAGTCGTCATGGTCCGATCGATGAATGCAGTGTACTGCTGAAAGCCAGCCGACTGAATCCGTCTCTGATCGGTATTATCAGTAATTTAAAGTTGGCACGGAGTGGGGTAGGTAGCATTTCGAAGCCGAATGACATCGGTATCGCCCGTGATTCCGGCGTGCGCAAGTAGCTAGAACGCGTCGCTACGATTTACTGCCATGACGTAATGTCGGCTTCTGCACGTGTCTCGGTGATTCTAGAGAATTGCATTGGCAATGTTCGTAGAATTTTTTTCTTATTGAATAATATTTAAGCTAACGAATGTACTAAAATTATAAAAATTTTGTGTCAAAAACGTAGCTGTGTCCAAAAATAAAATTTTAATATACATCACGATTATTAATGCATAAATTTGAAACTACAAATGATATCAAGTATGGATAAGTAATATTATTACATCTATATAAATGTCTTTGCTAAATATTCTTTTACAAATTATTTTTAATATATATAACTCAGTTCTTTTATCGTAAATGTTTTCTGAGGATGTAAATTGTTCGAATAAATTATTCATGTATTATTCTACGAAGTATTAATTTTTTAAGTCCTTTTTTACGCAACGAAACACACGAATTTTTCTTACATCTGTCATTATTAAATAGCCAATATATTTCTCGTAAGGTCGTTCAGTTAATTCTCCAACACTCTATATTGTTTTTTTGCACCGTTCTTAATTACTGCTTGTTCCTCGTTGTGAGCCTCGGAGTTGGATGAGGAAGCAGGTTCTGACGACCTGGTGGTTCATAACTCATCTTCAGGAGCAATGGAAAAAAGCTCGGGCCTTTCTAGGTGTAGCTGAGCGGTTGGTGAAAGAGGCGCCCTTCGCGAGGAGGAGCACGCTGCTCGCTCCTACGGCACATACTTGAGAAAGTTTCGGGATCGCGGCAGGATAGCGGACGTAGCAGGGGGGCGCGAAACAGTTTTGAAGTGCTTGCTAAATGTTGCGGAAAATAATGACTGATGGTAGTTGCGCCCCAAGCGGGACCGGCCTGCCCTCGGCCATCGTCAACATGATAACCATCGTTAACGGTAACATCGACACTTCCTTTCACCAACAACGCTGATAACTATCAGTGTTCTCGATATTCATTAGATTGTGTCTTGCACTTGTCCGAATCTTCTCTTTGTGCCTGTGTTGTTTTAATTGAAGATTTCGAAACAATGGTTGCGTAGAAAATTTGGAAAACTTTTGAAGCTCCAACTATCTATACATTGAAAATTAAGTTTGATTGAAATTGAAAATTTTTTGAAGGCTCTCTAATTCTAAACAAATTAAAAAAAAATATTTACTTACGTTAAAATTTGTCGTCAATTTCATTCGCAACTAATTGAACTTTATCACGAAAAGTTTCTTTATCGCACGAATGGAAAGCAATCGAGGAACAGGAAAGTAACAAGACAAGTTTTCAAATTTTACGATTTCCTCTTGACGTAATATCACGATTGCTGTGAGTGTTTTAAAAATTTTAGAATCGCGCGAAAAGTGCACATTACTAGGAGAATTAATTGAAGAAAAATTTATCTATATTAAATAGAAAATGGGAATTTCCAGAATTTAAAAACTTACGCGTTATATAAAGGATAGTATAGAAAGTAATTTATCATACTTTTAGAATAAATTTACTATTTATTGGACACCGTTAATGTTGTAAACATTGCGTGAACGAAATTAAAAATGTGTTTGTCTTCTCATTACTCAACCTCTTTAATTTTGCCGATATATTTGGCTGCCGGTGGCGAAGAGGTTGTGTTGTGACTTTGAGTACGCGCACCCAGAACCGAGTTCGAAACGGAGGCGTATTGTCCAAGAGTTCGGAGTAGGTATTGTCGACCCTTCCAATATATCATCGTGCCAGGACACCAACTTTGGCCAATAATCCCCTAAACATACTTAGACCAGCTGAATGCCACTGACGCCCCGTGGCATCTAAGCCGAATTGAAAATGAATCATGTCGATCGGACCTTTCGTGCCTAATGTTCCAACAGCTACTTCCAATATTTTGTCTGAATAGTTCTGTCTTGCAATAATATCTCGGAATACTTGTTAAGATTGATTACGCTCGTTCTATTTTCATTCTTCGGACTATAAATATATAATTTGACAAAGCATATAAAGCTTACATTTTATAAAAACTTTTAAAATATATTTATGATATAAAAAATAATTTTAAAAGAGGTAATTCTCCCATTATCATCAGGTTCAATATTAAAAAAGTAATAGTAACAAATTCCTTCAGAATCGTTAGAATAATTGAAACTTTTACTACTTAAAACCTCCGTAAAGGAAATAGAAATATTACAAAGAAATTAGGAGATTGTTGGTGACTTTAAAATGTATGAAATCTGTAGGAGGGCAGCGGAAGAAGGAGATGATTATCAAACATTGTTTGTATCATACGCTAAAATGCATCCAAAGACGCGAATTCCTACTCTATCGCGAGCCTTAAGTTTTCGACTCTAATAGTGTCAGTGGTTTACGAGTTCCAGTTTTCGCGGACATCTTGTACGGGGGGGCCCGGTACGTATACACGCACAGACGGCACGCGCACAGACACGAACGGAGTCTGCCAGAACGTTTCTGGAGTAGGTAACTACTTGTTGTTTACGGGGAAGTAACTTTCCTGCGAACGAATCGGCTCGCGCGAGAACTTTCCAGGATGTATGCTCTTCAAAGTTAATGCTCCGGTAACGGCACTGCCTAGTGTAGTGTCCTCGAGGGCTTTTCGTCCTCCTTCGACACTGGGTCTCGGTTAATAATTCTTTGCCGTTTCCGTTTGAAAAGACGAACATCGAAAACGGAAACAAACGACGCGCTGTTAACTTTAAGTCTTAATGAATCGCTAAATCGCTCCTAAATCGCTAAATCGCTCCTAAATCGCACTCTTTTTGCAATTGAAACTATCTGCAAGGGGGAGGCGGAACATTTCTCAACAAACGAATTACCTGCTTAGTGTTCGGAGTAGGGATACGTTAACTATATAAGAAATTAAGATATTTTATGGCATATATTATTGGGATTGTATGTAAATAATACAGTGGGGAAGTAAAATGTTTTTCAAATCAGTTACAGAAAAGTTATAGGAAAAGTTTTTAGAAGTACTCTAATATATAGACGTAGGATGTACAAAGTCAATCAATTTCATTATTCATCTCTTAGTGAAATAAAGCGATATTTAACCAAGTTTCATAACATAATCAAGTTTCTTGTCTTTTCTGTTACGATTTAATAATCGTAACTTATTTCATTGAGAATTCTAACTATAAATAATTAAATTGCATATCTATATAAGAAAAAAATCAATTTCAGTCAAATAATCACAGATATTTGTTAATATGTTTTAACTTAAAAATATACAATAATTTGACATTTTCGCGACGAAAGAAAGTATTAAAATTTTAAAAGAATCTTACGTAAGCCATAAGTAATAGTAACACAGAAGGCAACGTGAAACTCAGAGGAATGTACCTATATTCGAGATAGTTTCTTCTGAAATTGTACTTCAAATATGTCACATGCAACTGCAATTATACATGCTGCAGATGCAACACTTTTTCTCATGTTGGTGTGAAATATTGAAATGGAAAGAATAGGTATGTTAAGGTTGGGCAGTTGGGATGCACGATTCGAAACAGCGTGCGTGTGTAGACCACTGATGAGAATTAGAACGAAAAGCGCGGGTGGATGGAACAAGTGGGTGGCTGGGGGTTGAGAGGAGGTAAGGGGTGAGATTGGGGTGGTGGTGTAAATCGGATGGTGGAGGTGGTATCGAGGTCAGTGCGTTTTTCGCCTGCGCGTCGCGATGCGCGTTACGGCCCTGCACAAGGTGGGTCGACAGGACGGTGGGCGTCTGCGTCCTCAGTGCGCCGGCCGGGTTTCGAACCTCGAACCCACGATTGGGTTCCACCGTAGCACCAGGAACGCCCAGGATCCGCCAAAACCCGCGGGATGGCATGTACGTGGGCGGCAGATACGCCTCCGTGCCTTTTCTTCTTCCTCTTCTTCTGCTTGCTACCCTTATTCCACTTCCTTTTTCTTCCACCCCCGTTTTCTCCTACTCCTCCACCGTCGTCCTGCTTTTCTTTCGCTTTTTTTCCCGTTGCTAAGGCACGCAGTTGAGCGACTCGTTCCACTATGGTGCACCTATGTGCCCAGATGTTGCGGTGACGTTTTTCCTTTTCTTGTCTTAACGCTTGAGCTTTCACGGCGGCGTTGCGATGCGCTTCACAATGTGATCTCGCTTTTCTTTCTTTTTATTAAATGAATATTGCTGCTGTGTGAATATTAGAATAAAAATTCTTAGAATCATGAAATGATAGTAATTTTATTGTGATATAATAATATTATATTAATTTAATAGTAATATTAATTTCTGACGTTTTATTGAATTTATTTATTTATTTTGCCGTTGTTTCCGCACCTTGTCTAATCAGCAGCTATCTAGCTGAAGAAATTACGATGCTACGAATAAGTAGTCAGTCGTAAAGACTTGTCGGTCTGTTTGCCAATCACTTACGGCGATTCGTATAACTCATCCAAGATACAAACCCCAGCCTGCTTATATCGCAATGCTGAAACGAAGAAGTAGATTTAGTCCTTACGTGTATTTAGCTTGGAATCCATAAAACCGAATGGCTCGAACTTCGTCCGATAAAAGGCGTATTCCCTCCCTGTTGTACGCTTGTTCTGAAATATCTCCGATTTGGCCGCCGATGTCTCGTGTAATAGTGAGCTCTGAACTGATTCTTCTCAGCAAAAATTTATGGAGACATTTTCCAAAGTATTTAACATGGTAAATTGAAGGTCTGAAGTCTTAAGCTTTTAAAATGCAAACAAGAGTATTAAACTTTGTTTTTAGTTTAACTTAAACTACGATATTTTAATAGAAATTAAATATAAAATTTATTTTGAATTTATTTTTAATAACGTACATGTACAAAGATTAGAATATTGCATGGAATGAATTTCCATCAAATTTTCGTTATTCGATATGTACGATAAAAGATGTATAAACAGGTGCAGATATAGACATTCTATAATATATCACGTTGAAAAAGAATCGATAGTCTCTGCATGTTTCGTAAGAAGATCAATAAATACCATGATTTTGGAACTCTCGAACATATTTGACAGCTTCTAGTCATATTCGTGAACGTGGTCGATCGACAAGGGGGAGGGGGATTGGGTTAAGAAGGGGCGGTAAAAGGTCGTCTCTCAGCGGACGCGAAAGCCGTTAATGCCAAGAGAGAGCCGAGAGGTAGTAGGTTTCTCCCTTCGGTAAACCGAGTTACGCGACTCGGAGAACCCTTTGCTTCTTTCCGGATCTAATTAGGGGCCCTTTGGAGCGGTGTAATGCGCCTTTAATCCAGTGAAGGCATCGCCCATAGGCGCCATAGCCCCGTTGCCTCGTCCTTCTCTTCGCGAGCTACTTTCCGTGCTTTCGGCTAGCGATATCAGTTCCACTGACGATCCATAGAGCGAGACCAACATCGACTAATGATTCCCAAAGGTATACGATATATACCGGATTAATCGTCGGTAGCCTCGATAGTTTGGATGGTCTGATCATCCGGGCGGGGACCTCCGTGTAGCTAAATGGCCACAACGAATTATTTAGCGGAAGGGAAATAAGGGAGGAATCGTACCTCTTCTCTATCATGACCAACACTTTGCTTTACTTATTAATAAAAGTGATGCACTAATGCAGTTTGCTATCAAGAATATTTGTATCGTATCTTAATGTACATTGTATCAAGGAACTTATTTTTTTTAACTACATTAGAATTAACTAAATTAACAATAAGTAAATTTTTTAATGCTGAAATATCGATTATTTTCAAGCTTAATCGATTTGAAATTAAGAAATTCTTTTCATTAAATTTTAAAAATAAAAATAATTTTTCAGTGAAATGTAAATAGTGTTATTTTTATAAAGCATTAAATTAATATTTTATACAAGTTATGTTATAAAG
>VBVQ01001630.1:0-32197 GCA_011636635.1 Tetramorium simillimum
GATTTCCGTAAACATGCACTTGGCGCCGGTCCAGTCGTAGAATGGAACGCATTATGCGAGGAACTGCAACGGCCTGAACTGACGGGGGTAACGAGGCGATGGTTTTTTTCCCTCCCCCCGCGTGGAAACGCGCGGGAAAATTAATTGGCTAGTTGGCTAGTCAGCCGGCCGAGCGGTCGGCAGGCGTGGCTCGTTGTGTATGAATGTTTATCTCTCGCCTGTTATTCTCTTTACCAATGCGGAAAGGAAGCTTACATTTGAATTGTTTACGATACCGGGAGGAATTTACTGGGAATTTGTAGCGCGTAAATCGGACTGAATCACGGCGCGTTAAAAAAAAACAACGTCAGCGATAAAGAGGTGCGGAAAAGCGATTGTGCAAGTGGCTCGGGCCACTGTCGTTCGACGAATCGAGAGAATTCTCGCGGTCGGCGGAATAACTTATCGTATCGAGAAAGCCTCACTCCGTTACGCTTGCGAAATGATTTTCTTGCCACGCAAACAGGATATTTCCGCGGACCGTTGCGTGAAAATAACTTGTAATTTAATTACTAAGCAAACACGCGCATTTGTATCACTTTACAGTCACGCGCGTATGTCAAAGATCGACTATTAAAAAGACTATATTGTCCGAGCGTAGCGCGATAAAATAAATAAATATACACATATACGGAGATTTATATTTTCCGATGTAAATACAAATTCATTTGATTAAACGACTAACGCTGAATATCGCGAAAATAACGCGCATGAATTTTATAAAGCTCTTGTTTCTTTCGCGATCGAGTTGCATATTTTAATGCACGAATTATACAGAATTATCGCGCACTATTTTCCAAATGTCAAAAATAATAGCGCTTACGTATGCAAATGAGATACATTTGGCAAGTCAAATGTCCGCGAATTAAGATACGCTTCCAATTGAGACGATGTGGTAAATTCTTTATTGCCTTGCAAACCGTTTAGCCACAAAAAGTACTTGCGTAAGAACCACACATACACACACACATAGATACACTCCGCCGAAAAGCAAGATCCGCGCGGACCAGTCAAAAGGAAGGTCACTGGGTTGATGAACGTTTCTTTCAGAAATACGATTCTCGATGTAGCAAAAAGCGCATTCATCGAAAAAATTTCAAACTCTCTAAAATCCATAAAAAGAGCTTTCAAAGGTGAATTCAATCTCATCATCATAGAGATTTGAGATAACTACTGATATAAAATTAGAAAATACACAAAGAATCATTTTGCGTCAAACCGGTATCTAAAATAAACATCGGACAATATTTCGAGAGAGAAAAATTTGGCGTTCTCAGCTGGGGAAATTCAAGTCGACGTGACGATTCCGGTTTCCTTCGCGTATTCCTGTTGACCGTAGCACGAATACGTCGATGCGTATATCGCAGTTCTCAAAATAGCGATTATCGCGCGCACGTTCCGAAATAAACCGCACGCGGGACAGAATTCAAAATAAAAATCGATGAATCTCGCGGATAAAGCCGTGTTTCTCGCTAACGAATCGCTTCTCGCTCTCGAGGGTAAACGATCTTTCACAAGATGAACCCGAGGTCGTCGATAAGCCGTTGGCGGCTTCCTCTCGTCACGTCAAAGCCGGCCCCGCGCGCGCGCGCGTTCACAGAGGCTGTGACCCGAATAACGAGAGGATCCGTCGAAAATAATTCCACGAAAGAATAATTCACGCGCGGGATCCGTGATTCGCTTTTCAGGGACGTATGTGACGTAAACATACAGCCGATGCACTGAACGTTTGAAATATAATAAATATACGTGCGTTATCTTCAAAACAGAGCAGCGCAAGCGTTACGAGGAAAGAGATTAGCGAATTAATGAGCGTATCACTTTACATAGTTAATAGATTTCGTGAATTTTAGATATCATGAAATTTCCGTCGATTGCATCACGGTCTCATTTGCGTGTGCAGTTGTTTTGGCACATGGAACGAGATTTCTACATAAATGAGTATCTCCTTAGCAACACGAATGATTAATGAAGGCGAAAATTATACAAAACTGTTGTAACCATGCCTACAAGTTACATCGACCTTTCGGAGATTATTGCTAGTATCATCGTTCAAACTCTTATAATCCTTCTGTTAATCGTATTATCTCAATTGAGAAATTAATTATCGTAATATATTAAATCATTTTATATCTTCAAGTTTTATTAAAACACCCGCAAAATCGTGTAATATAGAAATCACAGATATCTAATCCCATTTGATGATCGTTAGAAAGCATTAAAAAGAGATCGGAAACATTTTCCGGATTGCACAAATTTGTTTACCTAATACCACACAGTGTATTACGAGTTCGATCGAAGCGGGGTGGAAATGATTAAAGAGACATACTGTCGGGGCGGATAATAAATGCCTCTTTCTCCCGCTCTCGCGCGCGATATCCCGAGAGTGTGCGAGATTACTTCGCCCCCGTTTACACGTCCGGAGCCAGCTGGGACCGGAGCCAACTCCGTGGAGCGCGCGCGCGTATTCTCTTCCATCTTCTTCCACGAATTCCGCGCGATCCAACGTTAACTCGCAGCCGCTGCCGTTTTGGCTGCGTTGTAAATCGCGCGCGCTTCCTTTGTCCGAGGCCGAGGCCGGGAAAACCGCCAGCTAATCAATACCGAGCGGGACGAATAATAAGCGCGAGGTAGAGCCGATTTTCTTCACCGTTTGCCGCGTCATTGGCGAGGCCGCGGGAATGCGCGATACAAACAATTAACTCAGCGTAACGTAATAGTAACGAAAATTCGCGCGAGACTATTCTCGGAAGCTGCAAGACAATGCAAAGTTATTCTCATAAATCAGCGAAAAGGGAACATTAGGCTACGCTACGGTGAGAAATGTCGGCTATGAATATCTGTGTCTCGCAGTATGTCGTGCAATCATCTTGGAATTGTCGAGAATAGAGATGTGCAAAATATTCAAAAACACACACACAGCGACGAATGTAAAAGTAATGGATTTGTGTCGTATTTTAATTGCGATCAATTGACAGAGACAAAGCGAACGTTACCGCGCTATCGATGAGTCATACGATGTCACGCCACTGGTTTATAGACGTCGTAGATATTTATCGCGTTCAGCCGTAAAACGCGTATAGTTGCGATCTTAATTGGACGGAGCGACCGATCGACGATCGCTGAATGACGATTGTATTTAAATGCAAATTCAACGTCAGCTGTGACGCATTAATCCCTCGCATTCTTGAAATCGTGGACATATCTCTCCTTTTCTTTGTGTCAATATGCCAACGCGTAATTACGGAGGAGGTAATCGTGTGCCAAATGTTTTAACAGACAGACACTTTCAGTTTTCTAATTGAACACGTTTCTGAAACACTTTAACCGCGTTGCGATCGCCGCGATTTCTCGCGCGGCTATTTCCGCAATTGCGCGCGTTCACCGATAACAGTGGCGTTTGCAGATGCAAAGGGCGGAGGAGATAAAGAGAAAGAGAGAGAGAGAGAGACGCGAAGAGGGCGATGACAAACGTACGTGATAACGATACGGTCGGACTGCCGAGGTTGATAATGTGGGCTGCGTATAGCACCGATAAGATAACAGTGGCCGAACAGCCGTTTCGACGTTACCGATTTTTCTGAGGAAGAGTAAACGTGGAATGCGAACCCAGAACGAAAAAAAGAGAAAAAGAGAGAGAGAGAGAGAAAGAGAAACGAAGAAATATAGAACTCTTCATTCGAGATACTACCTCGTCGCGATACATCGACCTTCGAACTGAAGTCACGCGCTCGATAATGAAAATGAATTCACACACGCTACGGAAGCAGCGTGGAATGTAATTATCGGATCGCGGCGCGATTATGAGGAAATTAAGAGCGGTTAATCGCACGATCATGCGACATACTTGGATTCCTTGTGCAGCTGCCCCACGTGTAATGTGACGCATACGCGTAATTAAACGTCATTACGGTGAGCGATAATTGGAATCGATACATTTTTGCCTTCGCACGATAATCACCTCCCTCAACTGTTTTATTTATATGCTAATAAATATTAAATGACTGAGGAGAGAAAATAAGCGCCTTCTTGTGCGCGTTTAACATTGACTTCTCAGGCTTGCACGTGTTTCTCAAATACATTAATTACTGTAGCAACTGCTAGAATCGGTACCGCGCGTCTGGCCGCTTTATCTACCGCAAACAACTTCTATCGTAACGAATTTTTGCATATCACGGTGAATCCGTCATTTATTTATATATACATGTATCAATCGCGTAGCCGTAATTGCGCAACGGGCATTTTTCAAGAATGATCGCTGCTCGTTGTACCCTCGAAGTTCACGCACTTTGCTCAATCGAGAATAAGTCGCATGTGCATTCAACGCATGTGCATTATCGAGCATGCACTGATACGAAGAGGAGGACAACCAAGATTCGTTGAGCTTCATTTTTTTCTTTACATAAAATATCAACAAACAATTTTTTTTTATTTTAAGTATTTCTTACATCCATTAAAGATTATGCATGTGCGTAGATTGATTTCACTACTTAAAATAAATAATCTTATATCTACCTTGCATACTTAAGATAACGATAATTCTAGTTTGCTCTCACATCACGGAAATGTGTGAATTTTTGTGCTTGTTTGGACATAGTTAAAATATTTAATTTATTTCTGATATGTTATTTAAAAGCAGATCGACTTAGCATGCTAATGTATGCTAATTATTTGTAACGCGCTATGTATATTAAATTTAAATTTTATCTCTCTATGCATAATCTATTTAGGTGACGCATAATTTATGTGGCCAATATTAATGACTACGATCTCTTCGCTTCTCTTCAAAGAAATGCAAACGTGATAGTTAAAACTTGATAATTATTATTATTTCCTTGACATTAATTCCTTCACTCGCCTGCTATCTACACACGTTGCACAAATACACGTACAACTCATCATGTTAAAGATAGGAATCATTATTGATTCCTACAATAAAATTAAAAATATTCATTAATAAATTTCCTCTTCAAGTAAAACTATAATATCAAGAATTTTTTAACGATTGAATATTATTTTGACGTGTTTTCAACGGTTTTATGATCGCTGTTGCGTTACAACTCTCGCGACTGGCTGAGCATCGTCTAGAAGATACACGGACGGTCCGTGCAATTTTGCAGTCCGCGATCCCAATACAGAGAGCGCTGAATCGCCGCCGAGGAGAGAGAAACCCGAGCTCTCTATTGACCTAGATCGTGGCCTCGGCGGAGCGCAGCATCGCCATCGCAAAGTATATGGTGAGGAACTGTATCTTTCCACCTCTGCCGTGGCCAATCGCACGTTACACCGTCTCTTTTACCGCTGCTCTCTTTTCTCGACGGCCGGCTCCGTCCTCCATCGTTTTTCCGCTCGTCTTCGTGCGAGCTCGAAGAGCCGGGAGAGCCGGTGGAGCAAGTTACCGGAGGATATTTGCGGTTGTGATTCAGCGCTGGCTCTCAAGAGAAACGGGAGAAGCAGCAAAAGGAAGAGAGAAAGAGAGAGACTTGCTGAGAAGCGGGTTGCAAACCGAGAAGGAAAACCGACCGCAACGACCGACCAATATATAGAGTGTCCGATCTTAACTTCCAACGATAGAGTCTTCGGAAGTTCTTCAGAATTTCTTCGGAATTCGGAGACGATATTTATTTAAAATTCTTTATAATCTGAAACGGCAAATATGAAAAATGGCCGACTAAAATATTTCGATACTCCGCTACTAAAGATACTCCGTTATAGGCGAAGAATAAAGTTCGGTCGCTTATTCATACATCAAAAAAAAGCCGTTTCCTTTCTTCGATCGTTTACTCCGAACTGAACGAACCAATTAAGCGAGAATATCAGCGAGAAGATCTTGAAAAATACCGTCCGGAATTCCAAGACGTCGTTTGTTCAAATAACCTTCGCAAAAACCCCAAATCCACCGGCTCGCATATAACTACGGGATTGTGATCCCTTTCACTGTGCAGTGCATTCTGTGAAACCGTCATCTGATCACAGATATTTATTCTGAACCGGTAACACTGACACGTAAACAATGATGACGTGCCGCACAGGGGTAGGCCTATGAAATATAAGCATCGGTTTTCCCTTAGTCATGGCGAGTTTTCTCCTTGATATTTTTCTCGTTTTCGAGCTCAAAAGCACGTCGTTAATCGTGTATTGTGTGACGCACGAGTTCGGCGAACGCTTGTGAAAATTAATGTAACGGAAAAGCGGAAATGGAATGTTTTCGCTTCTGCCGGCGAGCGAAAACAAACCTGGTGTTTTTTAAGAGCGCGGCGCGCGCGATCGGGAGTATCGACGCGATTCGCGATCGTATTGCGCACGCCGGCCTTCGAATATCGAAGATACGATGAGTCAGATAGCGTGTTTTGCGAACTAACGTAATCGTCGCTCTATTGTTGTATTATCTATTTTCCGATGGATAATAAAGGAGAGAGAGAGAGAGAGAGAGAGAGAGAGAGACTTGCTGAGAAGCGGGTTGCAAACCGAGAAGGAAAACCGACCGCAACGACCGACCAATATATAGAGTGTCCGATCTTAAAGAGAGAGGGGAGAATAAATGGAATTCTGTTTTGATTTCGCAAATTCAAAGGCTACGATCAGAATAACAAGATAGCGAGCGAATTATTTGAAGTATGCTTTATGATTATATAACGTTGTAGTAATTATAACAAAGCCGTGAAAGATCGGCACAGTAAAAAGAATCCGTATTAAACGCAAAGAAGAAAAAGAGGAAATTATTGAGGGAAGATAAGTAGAAAGTGAAAAGTTGTAAGTTATGCACGATTATGCACGTAAATACTTGTAGAATCGTGTTTCTCTAGACGAGCGTACTCTCGGACTCGGATGATTTGCAGAAAGAGCGTCTCGCCATTCTGGGACGAGAGAATTCGCCGCAGCGTTTATTTTGTCGGCTCTTTCGGCAGCAGCGAGTAACTGTATTTCGTAATACATATTTAATAAAATTGTGGAATCGTAATTGTTTACCATGACGTCTAGAACGCCATCGAAAACTGCGGTTGAAGGCGAACGGGTTTCAAACTTTGTGCTGCTACATTTATTCGCAACTGTCACAGCTTCAATATAGATGATGTATTGATAGGGCACGTTGATAGGAACAAATGCAATCGTTGGATGTAGTGACGCATGTATTGTGTCACTGGGTATTAAAATATTTTATTAAAGGTTAATTTGGAAACGCGACTCTTCAGATTTGAGAAGATTTTATTTATCCGAATACAAAAAGTTCGACATCAAACTAAATTCTGAGATCTTCAAGAAACAATGTGTTTCTGATAGCCAACAATGTTTTCAATGAATCTCTGTTTTTTTACTTATCGAGATATTACAGACGAAAGAAGAAGAAACTTGCTTAAACACCTGTCGTGAAGAGCCACATGATCGTGCGGATCTCCCGTATTTATTATGGCTATCCTTGCAATTTGTCAACATAATTTAATACGCCATTAATCATCCTGTTATCATTTCAAGCGATACAATGATGAAGTCTTTAAAAATTATATATTAATTGTTATCATTGACAAGATGCAGGTGTACTCTGATAAAACCAAGATTAGTCTGCAATATCATTTAACACACAGATGCATATTACGTAGAAATATCCGTTACGTTCTTGAATGACCTTGAATGACTTCTAAGTCCCTGGACACAAAATTATATATGTAAATGTACAACTACTATGTATCTTATTCATTTTCTTTGTATCCCTTTCTCTATTTATCGATCCATTTTCATTATATCCCGTTTTCTCCTAATTGTACTTCGTAATATGATTTACGAGACTGGAGGTAGAGAAAAAAAATCATATACAAAAGAACGAACCTTTACGTCGTAGAACGAATCGTTTCGATCTACCTGAATACAAATATCTATGGAGTTTTTCAAGTCTTTTCCCATGCGAAAGATTTTTTCAAAGAGCCCATATCTATTTCCAACGACTGTTCCTTATTTGAAAAATGATGGAAAATTTTAAATATCGTTATGTTTACTATTAATCATGTAAATAATAGTACAATTTTCTCGAAAGATGTATGGAAATAGTTTTTATAGTACACTGTTCGAATCAATTGACAGTTACCATTTTTTCCGGAGTTTCCCGATTCACAAGAGAAACGAAAATTTATCTAATTTTATGTCACGTCAGGGATCGATGTTAAGAGATCGTGACCGACCGATAGCAAAACTACAATAAACTGAAAAAATTTTCATTTTCACTGTAGCAAAAAGTCTAGAGAGAAATATACTTGAAACTGTCAATTTTGCGTAATCGTCTCGAATTTCCGCTCTTTGTGCGTTTACAATAAATTTTGATCTCCAACAGAAAAAAATTTGAAAAAAATGACTGGAATTCTTCTCTTGACATAAGGTCATTCAACCCTCAACGGTCATCCGCAGTCACGGCAGCCCTAACAAATTTTCAGA
Organism: Tetramorium simillimum; assembly: GCA_011636635.1. NCBI lineage: Eukaryota > Metazoa > Arthropoda > Insecta > Hymenoptera > Formicidae > Tetramorium > Tetramorium simillimum. The sequence goes on from VBVQ01001630.1 coordinate 8,464, forward strand.
TTCTAATTTCGTACTTGAAACTTTGGAAAACGAGACTTGTACCGCTATCTTTTGAGAGTTCAAGGTTAAGTAAAAAGTCCTTTTTTTTTTGTTTTTTCTTCATAAAATTGTTTCAATACGTTAAAATTAAAATTTCACTACATAAACCATTGGAGCACACTTTAGAATACTTGAATAATGTACAGTAATTTTTTTCAAGTCAAAAGAGCGCATACTTTCAACGTGAAAACCGTTTAAAGTCGTTGGGATCCACCACAACTCCCAGTGACCTTACTGAAATTATTTGGATATGTGACCGTTGAGAGTTAAATCGTATCCCTTCTCACGTAGTACCGTCGGCTCATCACTTCCAACAGATCGTACACTTACTCGCGTATGTGAGATCGCGGAAGTAAGATTTCAAGCCGGCATTAAGACCACCGCCGACGCCGGGCGAAAGAGTTGCCGTCACGAAAACGAAAGGTGACTAATTAGCCGCGCCCGGTCGGACCGGTCAGTCTGTGTTTCACTCGGTTGCTCGCCCATCAAACGTTTTCTCCGTGTTCCGGTTCAGGGTCGCCGCGTCGTTCCGATCGATTACCAGCCGAGATTCGTTCCGGCCGGGGAAAAGGGATTGCGGCGCGGCGGTTGCCTATCTTCCGATCGGCAACCCTTCGAGAGTTCTGTTATGCCACGCTCGAACAAGCACGACCAGCGAATTTCACAGGACGCGATCGCCGCACGCTCACATAGCCTCTCCTTTTCGGTACAATCGTTCTGCTTATGCACGGTGTAGCGCGAATTGATATTCGAAACGTAAATGTCCCTCCGCTCGGTCATTCCCATGCTTATCTCCGACATTGACCCATTTTTATCACGCAAACTCCGTATTGGACTTTTGGAGGACGTGCGCGAAGTAATAATGTAATAAATGGCTTCATAATGTACAAAATCCCCTCTAATCCGCTTGATCGACTTTACAAAGTATTTTATAAAATTACAAACTTCGTTATCCCTCGACTCCTCATAAATTTTTCTGTCGCGTCGAAAAGTCACATGTCGCAGTTAGCAAAGAAAATATTTTTCAACGCCGCGAAACAATTGCGGGGAATACATTATGGAGAAAGTTGGCGGGATTTTATCAAAAGAGAGCGAGAGGGAGGGAGACCCAGAAATGTGGCTTGCCAAGCGAATACGCGCGCGGGATGTGCTCGCTCGCGATAAACGGTAATGCAAATTTCATGCGCACCAGCCGCGAAGCGAATGTACGGATCAGGGGGGATTCCCGCGGGGAGCGGGGGACGTAGGGGGAAAGAGAGAGAAAATCCGTTTCGTTCCGGGTTGTTTGCCCCGAAATATCGGTCGCCGCGCACCGCGTCACATTGAATGCAACGAATTCCGTTTAATTACACGCGATGACGTGTACGGATGGTATGGATCACGTACGGCGGGGCTGACGTCGCGCGTCCCGGGGATTACGCAACCACCTCGGCGACACTGCGAATCAAAACCTGTTTGCAAATATACGTCTCGCCTCTCTTTCTCGCGGCGTCGTCGCGCGCGTCCTACTCGCGGCTGAATTATTGGACTTGGATCGTGAGTAATCGCTAATCCGTTCTGTCTGCCGATCGTCAATCGCGCGTCCGACCGACGCGAGGTGCGAACGGAGTTTTACGCTTTATTTTCTTCGAAATGCGATATCGTATCTAAAGTGACAGTCTCTCGGTGCAATTTTTATCCGTCAAAGCGTTTTTCATATCCTCACGAGAGAGACGCATTCAATTTGCTTATTAATGAAATCACGCGTTTCACAATTGCTCTTGTATAGAAGACCCTTGAGTAAATAGGAATTATCTCATTGTCAGATAAAATTCTTACAAAGCGCAATAATAAAAAGGCATCACCTAAATGAATATTATCGTGCAGACGCGATAACAGACACTTTAGATAAATATTGTGAAAATAACTCTTTAAACTTTGTCGATATCTTACATCGCGCGCCGCCAAGTATTTTCCAGCGAGTAGATAACCGCAAATTGTAAATGTCTGGAGGCTTTATCGACTGTCGCGAGGTCAAAACGCGCGATTCCTCAAGAATCGACCTTGAGTGCTTTCTACAATTTCGCTCCTCCGAAATCTCGGCGAGATATTTCACATCACTCCTCCCGTGTGTGTATTTTCTTTCAAAAATCTAGAGCGACCGTATTTAGAGTAAGGACAAAAGATAAGAGAAGGACGGGAAAATCGCCAAGTAAATAGCAATACATTATCGCCTTTAGAAAACATGCGTTTTTCGAGCACTTGATATTTTTCAGTTCAGTCAACAAACTTATGTAAACACCTATTTCGAGATAAGGTTTACGGCAACGAGCGAAATTATGTTATCGGTATTCCAAACTCGAGTGAGATACCGCGGGACGAGGGGAGGAGGGCGGGTGGGGTGCGCTTCATACTTTCCGTACCGGGCTATTATTAATTACGGGTGCCGCCATTGCGGAAAAGTAGAACGTAGTCTATTCGGTGGTTCACTACCGCGCGTCCGCGGTCATTCACCCCGGAGTCGCGCGAAGTCGAGCGCATTAGCGCGTCGGAACTCGATCGCGACGGTTCCGATTAAACGAGTCGCTCGACAAGTTCCTTTTGTCCTTCGCGCTAGCCCGCGCGCGCAACACACGCGCTAACACCGATTATACCGCTGTTTATCCTACGCCGCTCCAATTCCGCCCATCTCGGCTCGCGCGGAGCTTAATCGCCGCCGCGGGCGGAACGCGAGGCGCTCTATTTTCGCCGACGTGACAAATTGGCGCCCCGCCACCGCCGATCGTGCACCTGCGGCCGCGCATGCACGCCTATGCGTATGCGCTCACCGATCGCTATAATCGCGGCCTGCTCGTCCATCATTCACGTGTGTTTGTACGCGTCTCCGCGCGCGCGCGTATAATAGATGCGATTTGCGCTACCGTCGCGCGCGACGAACTCCCCGTGAAACGCCGTTACTCCGTAAATCATCGTCGACGATCGAAAGAGAGATCGGTGAACCGCGACCCTCCTATAATTCCCACAATCGGCCCAGTTCCGCGCGGCGATCCGTGAAGATTTGATCGACCCTGAAGGATCGCTCCGGGCGACAGCTCGGTGTCGAGGCGAGCCGTTACCGAGATACCGATTGTAAAAAAAAAAAAAAAGCGGATAGTCGAACACTCGATATCTTGACTCCGATTCTCACTTTTGCCGATCGCCGAAGGCTGGTGCTTGAAACGGTGACCTCGACACAAGAGAGTCACGATGACGAGATTCAGGTATCTCCGAACGTTTCGAAATCGAGAAATATTCAGCAGTTATTAATTTTAACTGATATAATTTTAATTCCTCCTAGTACGAAATATTCGCGAAACAGTCGCTGCGAGTCACTCGGTGGCCTTTCAACGAGATTCCAACGACTCCCCTGACTTCCTCGTCCGCCGGGAAGGGATCGTAGACGCGAGTTCCCACGCGAGAGAGTATCACCGTTCGCGGAAATCTCGCCGCGCGCGGAAAGCCAGTCAACCTTGACGCCTGCGATTGCATCTGCACATTTATCTGCCCCTCTTTCCCCTCCGCACTTCTCCGTTATCACCGCTAAGTTTCGCAGAGCCTCTCTCGGCGAGATAAATAAAGCCCATCTCTCTCTCTCTCGCAGAAAAAAAAAACAAGAAAGACGAAGAGGACGGAACAAAAGTGATATTTCGCACACTTACAGAGCTAACACCGTGGCCGGATTTCCTACGTCGCCGGCTATAAAGCCGCTCTGCTGAACGACAGACTGATGATGATGGTGATGATGATGCGGTTGCGGCGGCGGCTGTTGTTGCTGCTGCTGCTGCTGCTGCTGTTGCTGATGATGATGATGATGATGGTGAGGATGCTGAAAGCTCGGCTGGGAAGACGGCGAGCCGCCCGCCGGCATTAGATTGTACGGCTGATAGAGGAGCTGCGGCTGTGCTTGCGTGGCTACGGCCGCGGCTGCGGCGCTGCCGCCGCCGCCACCACCACCGCCACCGTTGGCCGCGGCCGCGGCCGCGGCCGCGAGGAGCACTTGCGTCTGTCCCTGGTGAACGTGGTGGCTGCCGTGATGATGACTGCCGTGGTGGTGGTTGTGGTGATGCGGTGGGTGGTGGTTGTGGTGATGGTGATGGTGATGCGGGTTACCCTGCGTCGCCGTCTGCGGGCTTACCGGAAGGACCGCCATTGCCGCGCCTCCTAGCACCGGTGGCATACTGCTGCTGCTGCTGTTACCACCGCGAATACGTTCCACGTTGGCGCGTCCTCATCCACCGTCGTCGCCGTCCTCGTCTTCGCGGTCGCTGCCCTCGTCGTCGCCGTCGTCGCGCACGATCCCCACATCGCAAGAGGCGCGACTGGGATCGCGACGCGGCCGCTCATCTCCCACGGCGCGGCCCGAAACGTCGCGAGATCCTGATCTCGCGATCGAATCCCTTCGCCCGTCGCCGCCGCCGTTGACGATGACGATCACTCTGCTCTAGCGCGTGGCGATCCTTTGTTCGCCGGGCACGGTCCGACGTGCCGGAGCGTGTCGGAGCACTTTCACGGGGGAGGGATATCGCACCGTCGGGCCAAGCCGCGACGACGATTCAATCGGGGATCTCACTTTCGCGAAACCGGGGAACACACCACTGACCGCGAGAGCACTCCGTCGCGCATTACGCGGCGACGAGTTCGTAACGCGTCGCGGCCGCGGGTGGAGGAACGGAGGGACAATCCAGGGATATACACGGAGATAGAGACGCGGTATGTGTGTGTAGGAGAGCGCTTACAACGCGGCGATCGCTCACGGAGATTGCCGAGCGCCCACGAAACGGCCGCAGTCGTTGATCGACCGACGAACAATGGTTTGATCTCCCCGGTTCTCCTCGTTTTTCCCTTTCTTTCTCCTTTAACGCGACACACGCGTGTCCGTCTCTCTACTTTATCCTCTTCTCTCTCTCGCTCTCCTCTGCATCCTCCTTTTTGCAACCTCTCTCGCTCTCTCTCAATCTCTGTTCGTTTCTCTCTTTCCTTTTCTGCTCCACCTCTTCCTTCGGTCACGCACCACCTTTCCTCGAACGAAAGTTGAACGCTCGCCAGGGAGCGAATCGACGACGTCGAGTGGTATCGCCCACGCGCGCACGAAAGAGAAGGCCGATATATATATTATATCCTCGCCACGAAACGGATTCCGGCCACCGTGACGTTCCTTCCCGTGTGACCTCCGCGAGCGAACAATGGCGTTCGCCAGCGAGGCAAACGTCGACGTCGGTTCCCCCGGCCGAGTTGGCGCGGGTATATCGGACGATGCGTCGATTCCCGGAGTCGCCCAAAAGCGATAGCCCTCCCCCTCGCCGACGCGCGCTATCGTCCAACGGCAGATGAGACGGCAGATGATCGCCCCCGCATCTCTCTCTCTTTTTCTCTACGTTTTACTATCTCCTCCCTTTCGTTCACGTCATTCCGTTAATTCTGAACGTTAATTCCAAGACGACGGTTCAAACTCGAGGACTGATTGACGCGATGGACCACTGTACACCGCGTATAATCACAGAAGCACAACTCGCGCGGTGCCGGTGACGAGGCGCAAGGGCGAAGAGGACAGAAAAAAACGGCTAGTTTCAGGGGGGAGGGGCGGCACATACACACATACACAACGCACGCACGCACGTACACCCGCAAACACCCGCGAACGTACCAAGTATATCGTGGTATCGCGCGGCGATCTCTCGCGAGAAACGCGCGCGCGCGCAAGGAGAGTATGATACGCGGGGAGCACGTACTCCGAGATCAGATCACGCCGAAGGCCGCTACTCTACTGCGGCAGCGAGGACTAGCTGCGCTACCCCACCACACCCACCCGCGACAGACTACTCATCCCTTCTCTCTCTCTCTCTCTCTCTCCCTCTCGATTCCACCCCTCACCGCGACGCGAGGCTACGTACACACGCGGCTTCCCCACCAGGCTATCGCGCGGCGCGGTAACCGCCGCCGCTTCGTCAAGTTCTCTCCTCGCCTCGACCCCGCGCGAGCGCGTTCCCCTTCTCGCGCCCCGACGACGGCCCCTCCCGGTGCCCCGTTCCGACTCCGGTCGCCCCTCGTCGCCGTGTATCCCTCGTGACCGAAGGCGACCGACCGAGCGGCCAACTCAAGCACGACTGCTCTCCGCTATAGCTGCCGCAAAAAATACTCCGCGTGCATTCACGCACATGTGCTCGCGCGCGCGCGCGAGCCAGAACGTTCTTCTCGTTCCCTTTTCCTCGTCGGCGCTCCCGCGTCGTCTTTTTTTCTCCTCCCCCGTTTTTTTTCCCTTTCATTTCGCCGTCTCTCTCTCCTCCGCCCGCCCTCCCCTCGCCCGCGTGCGGAACGACGGCCAAATGACGCGGCGGATACTCGCGTGCACGCGTCGTTTGGGAGTCACTGCACCGGCGCTGGCACTCGCCGCGTCCGTCGGTCTAATTACGCCTATGACACCGGATGCGAGTATTCAGTTCGCGTTCTTCATCGCGCATTCGTAAATTCATGCTCTTCTGTGCCGCGCGTGAATGGCATTTCGCGGAAACGAACTGAAAACGGCGTAAACGGACGACGGTTATCACGGTCGTCGTTGTTATCACGTTTATTGGGTTTCTCTCAATTTCATTTGAGAATTGAAACTGACGCTCCAACTTAGAATTTATTTAAAGATTCGTCTCTGGAAACTGCTCAATCAAGAACATCACTGAATCTCGCCCCAAAAAAAAAACTGTTATTATTATTATTATCGTCTGACAGTTTTGCGATCTTAATTTTCGTTCGTGTAATACGACGGCCGTGTTTGACGTCAATAGACGGAACGCGTGACGGCAACGTCATTGACTCTTCAAAATAAAAAGAACACAACTGTACGTAAAGGGGAGACAAAGTGATCATAAACCCCAGCACATTAGTCCGTTTAAGAAATTATTTATTTTTTCACACAAAATTCGCGGTAACAGTCCAGCGCAGTAACGAATGACTTTTACTAATTTCCGAGCTTCAAACCAATCGAGTTCTTTATTAAACAACTGAAGTCTTCTCAACGTTATTATCTCGTCACTATTAGATCTATTAAAGTTCCTCTGAAAGTATTGCAATCTTAATTTTCGTTCATGTAATACGACGGCCGCGTTCGACGTCAATAGACGAAACGCGTGACGACAAGGACTAAGAACACACAAAGTTTTTCGAGGAAACTGAGAAGCGTGTGCCAGACAGGAATTTTGCTGCGCAGTGTAAATCCGAAAGGCCCCCGCCCGAACTTCGGCAATATCGTGGCTCGAATTGCCTGGGTACCCCCTGTTGGTAGGCGGGAACTAATGCGAGTCCGGAGCGAAGAGACTTTGGGTCAGCCAGCGAGCTCTTATTGGCGAAGTTTGATCGAACTAAAGTTGCCTGGTCCGCATCGAAATGAGGCGCCGGTTTCCTCCTCTCTCCTCACTCCCCGAGATTACCAATTTCCGCCACAATGCAGTTAGTATCTCGTAGACTCGTTATTTTCGCGATAAGTCTCGCAAAAGTAATCCGCGGGAGCATCTAACTTTTAAATCGATCAGGGAAAATCGCGTTTTCAGGCGTCGAGCCTCGCCTATTTTTTTCAACGATCGACCGGCTCTTATTTTCGTGTCACCATGGTATATATCGTACACTGAGAGAAAAATATAGTTACTTTTAGCCTGAACCATAATTTTATAATACTTCTAATTACAAATATGGTTAACTATATGCATCATTATGTTAACCATAATTATCGTTAGAAATATAAAACTGTGATTGAGGCCAAAAGTAACTATATTTTTCTCTCATTGTCAGTCCAGCAGCACATGCTCAACGTTGTACGTTAAAGAAATGTTGGACGAGAGCGTTACCAGTGCCTTGTTTACTTTTTCTGAACGGTTATTTCCTAATTAAACAGAGCGCTCGCGAAAATCGAATTCTCGATGCGAGCGTGCGTCGGTCGGGCGGCCCCGATATTTTCCTCCCCCTCCTGCCCGCGCTAATATTTGCGATGCCGATAGCGGCGGATTTAACGCGGCGCGACGTACGGTATCGAGTTTTGATGCGAAAATACCGGGAATTTTCAATCTGTGGAAACGCGCTACGCGGTAGAAACGGACGTGACGTATCGCGCCGGAGGTATCGCGAGTTTTGATTACTCGCCGACGAAATCGTCCGCGCGCGCGCGTTACAGCTTCGCCTCGGATCTCGTATTTCTCACGAATGTCAACTTCTGTCGACGCGAAAATATTTCGTCCGAGGGAGGCGTACGATACTTTCGAGAGGGGGGACAGAAGGGGGAATTGTAATATCACCTGGCATCGCTCGCCACCGGATTATTTCTCGACAGTTTTCAATTAACGTCTCGTTAAGCGTCTTCATGAATTCTGCGCAAATACCTCGGGAGACGGCGTCGATAAAGCGCGCACTTGTTACAACACAATTCTATATTGTTCCGGAACGTTTGCATCACGAGCGTTTCAGAGCGATGCGAAACCATGTGAAGCTCATTATCTGCCGCTATCGCGGCAGCGTACAATGGAACATTTTCCTTTCCAATTCCGTCGGCGCTGTTTGCCGTGAATATACAGGGTGTCCTCCCGCAGCTCCGGACTTTAATCGTATTTTCGCGTAAAACGATTCGTCGCATAAATACGACGCGAGTGACTTGTTAAACGAACAAAATTGCTCTCGACAAAATATCAAGGCGCTAATAATTTTCGCGCTACGATAATTGGAAACTGCAATTAGATTACCTTCATATCAATATTAGCATGTTTCCTGCCTAGCGAGTTTCCCATATCTTACGTATACATGCCGCAGTAAGAGTATTAGAAGCAAATCTTGCGTAATATGATAAAAATGATGAAAAATAAAAATTATCAATTGTGGAGAAACACCTGTTTACTTTTCGCTGTTATCTAGCCAGTTATTCTATTACATTTATCTGTTACAAGTGCTTTGAAAAAATTTCGATAACCATTTTCGATTTTTCGAATCGGTCAGTAGGTCAGTAGTGTGACCCAGTGAAGACTCAGGTACCAGCCACGGATGATTAGCATGACACTGTAAACACTCTAACTTAAAAATAAAAATACTCTACTTCCCAAGAATTTCACAATGCCTCTTAGACTCTTTCACGTTAATACAACAAAGAAAAAGGTCGGAAGTGGTTAGGAAGCTAACTTGGGAGTTGAAATTTTTACTACAGGCAAGCGAGATTTATTCTCGATCGTACGACAGGTTATATTTCAACATTTCTATCTCGCGTAGAGGAAGAACACGCGATTAACTCTCGTAGGCGACTCTCTGAAAACGCATGATGTGTACGCTCGTTATAATCGTCTACGTGTGTTGCGTAAGGCGAAATTTTTCTCTCTCCACGGCCGGTGCGCTTCGAGCGCGAAGATCGTCTGCCCCGACGGATTTAATCGCGGCTCGGGGAGAAACGTGGGAGTTACGCATGGTGAATAATCGCGCGATTCAATCTGCGCCTCCGCCGCGGCGACGTGCGGAGAGACGGAGGAGCGCGCGGAAAGAAGAACGGCGGGAAAACGTGACACTTTCCGCGCGCAAGAAGCGCGCGTCGTTTCGCAAACGCTGGAAGCGCGCGGTCTGGAAACGGCGATACGGATCGGCGAGAGAGGCCGAAAATAGACCGTCGCGTACGTTACGTTCACCGCGCAACGTTTTCGATTTATCAAATTGTTTGCCTTTAATGAAAATATAAATAAGAGCGACCGCTCTTCAAAGGTGTAACGACTTTTTAAAAGGCTAAACTGTCACTTTAAGTTCTAATGTGAGCACAGGAGATAAAGCATTACGTATTCTTTGTTTACCGTATGTCAACTGGCTGTTTAATTTAGATATTAAACGCGTGAACTATAGATAGAACGATCAACGTCGTTTTTAATCCTGATGCGCTCCAGGCGTTAGAAAATAACGTCGTAAAAATATTCCGTCGACGCGCATTCGAGCGCATTGATGCGCCAAATGTGCGCCAAGATAATAAAATCTTCTTCGACGTGCCATTTTTATCGTTAGCGTCCACGTGTTTTTCTACCCTCTATAAAAATATCCTACGCGGTCCCGCGATGGCGGAAGGAGATCACTTGGCATAATACTGTATCGTTAGATAAAATATCAGATCGATTGGCGCATTCCACATTGGCGCGATCATCTGATACCATTATCAGTACAACAAAAGATCGGAATCAATCACGGTTGTTTTCCGTTCGCCGCTCATATTTTTGTCTCTAACGTGTGACTCGGCTCTAATCTTTCTGAACGCTAGCTAAGTGAAATAGCCAACTTCGACAATTACACATAGAGATAAGATATATTTTCTTATCCGAACTATTTACGTTTCTATTATTTACATCTCGTATCAAATGATATCCGAAATTAAAGCAATGTATTGGAAAAGCTGTTAAAAAAGAAAGGATTCTTCGGCGGATAATTTTTCATCTCGTATTAAATAATATCCGAAACTAAAGCAATGTATTCAAAAGCTGTTAATAAGAGAAGAATCTTCGGTGGATAATTTTACATCCAAATTTTGCAAAATTAAAAATCTCTTCGTCAACGAAGAAAATAATTAATAAGGCAAGATATAAATTTTTGATACAATTAGATTCAAAATGCAATAAAAATTAAAACGGTATAAAGAAGATGACTGCAGCTAATTGTAAGTACGTGACGCAAACTGAAAATACCAAGGGGTTAAAATAGACTCGTGAAAAAATTCCACGAGCAAAATAAATGGAGGCGTACTATCGATAAGCGATAATGATTTTACAATGCGGAACGAGCCAGTCAATCGACATTCGCGGTTATGACAAATCGCATGCCGGAACATAACGGGTGGTTAATCACTGCCGCGGTACGGTTTTCGCGGACCGGGAGGGGAAAAAAAAATTTGCTTATCTCGTCCGCGCACCGCGGATAATTTGTCACTGTTTCAGTCCCACGTCGTCCTCTTCTCCTCGCAAACGCAATTTGTAAATTAGACGAGCAAACACGCGCGGCGCGCTAACGACGCCGCACGGTCATACTGACAGCGCGAATATTTCGCGGAGTTGACAACCGCCTTTCGTGGAACATGCCGAATCGATGCGCGGCGACTCGTTATTACGGGATGACTAATATCTCCGCGCCGATTAGTCACACACGCACGTACGTAACGTACGTGCGCGTGCGTGTGTGCAAAAAGACAACAACAAAAAAAAAAGAGAGAGAGAAGCGTACGTCGGCGGCCGCGTACGTGCGCGAACGTCGTACGGTCGTAATTGCCTCGTTAACGGAATAAACAAGAATTTCACGGCGGCGCGTACGTTTCTTGCTTTACCGCGCGCGTTCGCCCGATCGCGATTACGCGCGTGACGTAACCGCATCTCTTCGTTCTTTAAAACCTCGATAACGGCTCCGTTTCCTATCTCGTCCGAGGGAGAAAGAGAAAGAGAAGAGAGAGCCCCAAGGGGACACGCCGCGCGTCTCCGTTTGACCTCCATATACACGTCGTCGGATGCAATCGGCATCGGTCTCATGTTTCTTCCATGCGCACGTGTATCACGCATGAATAAATGGAACACGATGAATTTCAAATGCCGAGCCTATTCCCGGGGCCTCGCCTTTCGACACGAGCGACGAGCCATACTTTCCGCGTTATCTCACATGCCCGATAAGGCCGTTATCTTGCGAATAATTTGAGCCGCGTACGATCGATTAAGACTTTCGCCCCGAAATTGCAAACTGCTGATTACGTTGCGCGTATACGCCGTTATCTTATCTGCGGATTAATCGATCGGATTTGCGGATTGCGTCTCCTCGCCTGGAATGCCGAGACACTGGTTGAATTTGAATTTAGACGTATTATCGTATCGACATTACTCTTCATGTAATTTCGTACAAAGGGGAGCCTGTGAATTCAACTTTGCGAAACACCGGTCCGGATTTATAACCGCAGATACCGATAGATACAGACTAGTTTACATTCGCCGGGTCGCGACCCGAAGACAAACCGATGGAGAATTCAAGCGGTCACCGACGACCTCGTTCGCGGCTGATAAGCGGGCATCGGCGAGAATATGCCTCGCCGATCGATGATGTCGCGGCGCAATTTCGGCAGACACCACGGCGCACCATATGGAAATGTAGGTTGTAGGTCATCGCCGATGACACGCGGTTCGATCGAAAGCGCGGTCGTGCGTTTTTGGAACGAAATATCCGCACGTGCTTCTAGAAAGCGAACGTCATTGCATTCGCATGCGTCACCTGCGAGAAAAATGTTGCGGCGACTCGCGTGGAAATTTCCTTTCGTTTAGATTTAAAGAGAGACAATTTATTTAGTGACCGTTGCAGGCGGATCAGTAATAATTTTGTAATCTGTATAAATTCTCCCGTGCTGATAATTTATTACACAAGGCAACGAGCTGTAACCAGATAATTAACGGTTTTGTTCAATTTCAGACACCTGAAAGAGAAACGCGAAAAAAGGCAGATATTAAAATTTTAGCAAAAATTTCTAGTTAATTTCTGCTTAGTGAGGTTTAATGATAAACAAATTGTTCGTCGGAACTTTACGGTATTTCATTTTAATATCTCGATAATTACAATTTAATTTCCGCTACATTAAAATACAATTCATTTTTAAAACGAGCTCAAAGGTACTGCGCTCCGCTGTTTATTTTCACCTTTGAAATTCAATTTTCCTCGAGCTACTTAAATTCCCAATTTAAATAAATTGAATATTCTCGCAGTTAAGCCCGTGAAGCTTTTACTGAGCGAAAGCCCGGTTCTAAATTTGTTCAGGAATTTGTGCGACCGACGGAAAATAACTCGATAGCTTTTGGAGCATCCCGTACACGTGTTTGGGTCCAGCGTTTTGTAATGAGAGTCCGGAGCCAGCCTGCTGCTTTATGTAACCCGGCCGAAGAGGGATATTAATGCCGGTTTCGAGTGTCCGCTGTCTCCCGCATTCCCGGCAGCTGCCTCGCATACGTATGTGTCGCACGCACGCATACACGCGTGTCCGCGCTCTCGCGCATTGCAGTTGCAGTTACGTTGACGTTCAAGGACAGGATATCCGCACGAGCGAATCGCGGTTTGTTAGGCCGATAATTTTCCCGAAGTGCGGATCGAATCTCGAAACACGAAACCGCCTCGGGAGCCGTACAAGCGTTTCGAGAAAACAACTTTCGTGACGGCTGCGTGCTTGCGGATTGAGAAAAATACCCGATACATTGATATGAAACGTCGACTAGACCATTGTATGTATATGCAAGGCAATTTTCTATATGAAAGTTTGATTTATGACAGCAAAAGCCTCAGAGGAATACGATAATTACGGATAAGAATACCTTCATCTGCAAAGAAGCTAATTCACATCGCACGTTTTCGAAGTGAAATTTTTATTACCTGTATACAAACATTTATATTTCTGTAAAAATATATAAAACATGAATAGTTCATGAAATATGATGAAATTATTGTAAAGAAACATTTTTTTTCCAGCCTCGTCGTAAAACCGCGGAGAATAAGCGGTTCCTGTTTTCTGTATTCAAATTTTGATTTCGCATTAATCTTCATAATCGATGTGAAAGCCTTCAACTGCAATATCGCCGCACGTGTAAAAGTGTGAAACAAGCGCGATCGTTTATCGACCAGGCTCTGCAATAACCGTCGCTTTTTACGGGGGTGTACAGCGCGCGCGACCTTGTCGTTCTTGTCAGTCGTGTCACATGCAGCCGAAGCGCGATAACTCTCTTTTTAAACGAGGATCGATAAACCTGTCCACCCGTACGTTCGTTCGCGCCTTGAGGGCAGCTTCTTTTTCGCGAGAAAAACGCGACTCGTTGTTCGCCGGCTGTCCGTCGTGACATAATCGTCGAATCGCACGATGTTTATCGAGAGTGGAAAAAAAATGGGATAATAAAACGACGGTGACAATTCGTTTGTTCTTGCCTGAGATCATCGCATAAGAAATTTATGCAAGAACATAAATATGCTCCACAGACATCTCAATAAAATTGGAATAAAATCGAAAATCGAGTAAATTTATGTATTGTTATACATCCATCATTATGTTTAATTTATTGAATTCCTTACGTATAACAGTAGAACAATTTGTAGTATTTGATAGAAAATTTCTTATGCAGTAGTATTGCGCAATTCTTTATTTTTTACAGCATATTTATGAGAGATAAAAGAGCTGTCTGAGAAAACTTGTATTTTCAGTTTTACCATATGTAGTCTTTTAAAGTCAGAGTTTCCTTTTCTTTACGTTTTTCTGTCATAAATTATGTCGTAAATTAAGATAACGTAAAATATTCAAAAAATGTATTATCTATAACAATGCCGTTTAAACCCCCTGCTGCGCTGAACTTTGACTATTATCTACTGGGAAGCCCTAAAATAAGATTTCAGGAAGTGCATACAATACCGAAACTTAAACCGTAAAAGGAAATTCTACCGGACCAGTCGATTCTCCGAATATGGATCAAACGTTTCGAACATGTTGCAAGATATGAAATCGGTCATCAACCCCCTTAACTGTGCGACAAAGAAAGAAAAAAAGGAGAAAAAAATAAATAAAAGAAACAGACTTGCGCACGAAAGTTAGCGATCTCACGCAGGGGGGATGAGGCGCATCGCGAGCGTGGTTGCCGAGCGAGAGAAGGGACGGGCCGGGATACAGTGGGAAAGGGGGTGGAAAGGGGAGCCACCAGTAAATTGGAATCACGTCGGTCCCCGTCGGGGTAAACAACGAACGGCCTTGATCGAGGCTACGCGCATAGTCGCGCACACGATGAAGCGGGTCGCGTGCGCACACACGTGTCGCGGCGGAGGCGCGCGCGCGCGCGCGGGCGCGGGCGAGCGAGCGCACACGTGCGAGTCGTGCTATCGATCCTGGTTTCCCGGTGGCGACCCTTCCGAGCGCGCGAGCTACCGCCTCCCTCCCCCTTTCTCCCTTCCGTCTCGAGGGGCGATACGCATTCCTGTCCCCCTTCGGTGAAAGCGGAAACGAGAGGAAGGCGCATACCGGCGAATACGGACGCTCGCGATGGCTTCCTTCCAGCGGCTTTTGTGTACACGCACGCCGCGTTGTACGCGAGTGTGTGTGTGTGTGCGCGCGTGTATTTGCCGAACAAGGCTATATAATACCACACGCGGCTATGTAATAACTGTAATTACGTAAGCCTTTAATGACCTTATGCAGCACGTAGCTCGGTAATACTTTCTTGCGGATGATCGCCGTATATAGCGAGCATTACGACTGACGGGTACGTACCTGTGCCCGTACACGGTGTATACTTTCGTTTCGTAAAGACTTCCGTGTCGCGATAAACTAAACGGGGATTATCGGGGACGGGCTTGTAATTCCAGGCCTGGCCGGTTTCGGTTTTCGATGCTGCGGCTAACGGGAGAACGGGTATCCATCGGCAATCATCCGCGGTTTCATTATCATGAGTAAATACGGGGACCATTTTCGTGTGTTTCTAGCGTCAAAACTTGATAAATAAATACAGGAATATAATATTCGTGCGTATATAGACGCTGCGATTGCAATCTGAATTTAACAAACTAATATCGTGAATAGTGATATATAAACATCGTTTTGCGTTTATTTGAAATAAACGCGCGCGCTCCTGAAAATTTCGGGGTCAGGATGTTATCTTCGTACAGTCGACAGTTTCTTTTTGCACGACTGAATCTCGACTTTGTAATTTGACATGTGTTGTTTTATCATCGTGTCCAGTAGAATTTTATAGTGTCTACGCGTTACGAAACATGATTTTCATGACAATAATTCAAACAATAAGGTTGAATAAGTTCATAGGGATCGTGACATCTAAAAAAAAAATAGAATGACAAATTAATGAATAAACTGCGACGAATAAAAAGAAGTTGTAAAGCAAAAGTTATAAATATGAAAAAATAAGTAATTTTTTCACAGGATATTCAATTCTTTACGATTGTATTTGACCTAATTTAGCTTTTAATAATAATAATAATAATCAGTTTTCAGTAATCATTTGTATTTTATATAAACTCGATAAAAACAATTTAATAATTGTGATCTCGTTTCGATTCTCTATTTCAAATGTACACAAAAATATACCATTATCAGTATTATCGTAAAACTGTTTCGACTTCTCCTTGGCAGAATTGCATAAATTTAATAACGCATTTGAAAAGCTTGCGCAAGTTTTGCAGATTTTTAATGTTCGCCGACTGTACTCGGCCGTCAATCAAGAAGATGAACGATTTCTTTCACACATCTATCATATATGTACAACCACACATACAGCTATGTAGATGAATAAAGGAGGTGGGTCTCGAGGACGAAGGGAAACAGGGTGAAATGTTAGGCAGGCAGGCAGGCAGGCAAGCCGGTAAGCAGGCAGGCAGCTTCCTCCTAAGCGAAGCTGACTGGTTCTCCGAAGTTAGCTCGACACGAAACTGGCGCAATGTGTTGGTGAGGTCATGGCACCGAGAGAACCCGGGCAACAATACACGCTCGCTGCCACTACCGCCTGCTGCAGTTGTCTCGCAACTTTCGCAGAACTTCCACCTCGTTGGATCGACCTTCAAGGTCGTGCTCGGGAGGCTCCCGCGACTTCTCGAATTTCCACGAAACCCCCGCCCCACCGCATAGACGCTCGACAGCCAGCATCGCGAAGAAATTACGAGCAATTGACGAAACGAGTTAACGAGCCCGTAATTGGACGGAGCTTGACGAACGCCGAGAGAGACGTGTTCGTCGTCGTACTTTCTCAATCTCCTCATTCTTAATCCCCCGGCTTTCGTAATATAAAAGTCTCGAGCGATTAAGAGCGAGGGCTGCCTTTCAAGTATTTAAGCTGCGAGATTATATCTACGTGAGAATTTTGCTTGTTTAATTTTGCTCCACTTTATACCGGGCAGGGAGCCTCTGTAGTAAAACTTTCAAATAAATTTCTTTTATGAAATTTTTCAAGTAATGAATATCGTTCCTTTATAAAGAAAACTGCATAGAAAGAAACTCCATATATTACTTTTAATGGAAACTTTAATTTATATATTTTTCATAAATAACAACGGTTCTCTCTTTCCTTCTCCAAGTTTTGTAAAAGAAAAATAACAAGAATCTCTGTAAAAGAAAATTGTTTATACGATCCTTGCATGAATAATTAAACATATTAATCATATCAGTTAGAAAAAGCCACGCTTCGCTATTTGTTGACGACGAGCGATGCACGCTCGAGTTTCCAATTACTCCGATATCGATCGTCATTGAATGCCAATTTCTGACCGTTTATCTCTTCAAGGTCGCGTTTAAGTTAACTCCTTGAATTTCTCGCGCTCGAGGCGAGTCCGACGGGCGTAGGGAAAATCGAAACTCCATTTCGCGAAACTTCTTCGCGTTAAACGATTCCGCGAACGTCGAAGTTTCACGCGGGCGAACTTGGGAAGAACTTTTGGCCGGTAGCTATACGGCGCCGATGCGCGGGGTATCGAAAATAACTCGTGCGTGCATAAGAAATTGCAGGCACCCTGAAACGTGAGAATGTGTACGCGCGTCATACACTTACAAGCATGCCGGAAAGCTCACATGTATCGATTGTGCTCGGCCTATGCCATTGTGCTCGTCCGGGTATATAATGACGGCGCGCATTACCGTCTATCAACAAGCGCTATTCGCAAACGGACACGTCATGGGCGCCCAACTTTGTTTACAGAGCAGTTCTTAAGGTATATTCTGTGAGCCCTGTATACGTATATACATATATCTACGAAAGCCACGATGTGAAAGAGACACATTCCGCTTCTATAAGACACGTAATCTTTTAACTCACGGCCGGAAGTCAAGACCTTATTATCTGAAAACGTCATTGCTCGTGAATGTGAAATGGCGATAACAGTTGCTTTTCAAGTAGTGATTAGAGCTGTCTCTTTGAACTTCCTATAATTAACTCGTCAAATGTCAACGTTTTTTATATACGTATATACAACGATGAAAAATAATTAGTGATTAATTGATACAAAAATAAAAAGTTATGTACAAATAAAAATCATGACAGCTAATGGAATATATTTACTAAATGTCCATGAGACATTTGGATAGCTTTGACAATAAGAAGTAACACATTTAATTACAAAACAGAATTAACTCGTACAGGAAGTGAATTGTATAAACTTCTGTATGAGATAGACTGCAGATTGTTAATTAAACTTTGAAGCAGTAACAGTATATAATATATATTTATATATCACGTATGTGTGTGTAGGCTTCTTTATTTTTCTCTTTTGACTATCACTTATACGTGCTGGACTTTAACAATCTGAAATTAATGCAACCGCGATATGTTCATAATTACGTCTTCAACGGGAAATTCATATCAGTACATCTCCAGAGAAGTTTCGACAGGAAGAGGGAGAGATACGAGGCCAGCTGTCGGGTCTGCGAAAGTATCTTCGGGACGCAATTATCGAGTCTTTCCCGCGACACGGCGGGACAGATGCGCGCAGATCGTTATTTCCAACACGGCCGGTTGCAATGTGACCTCGTGCGTGTATACAATGCGGAATATAGCGATGAGCACGTTGCAAATCGCCTCCGATGGTGCTGTATGCCTTCGCGCGAGGGAAGAAATGAACGGACGGATGAGAGAGCTGAGTCAGTCTCTTTCTCTCTTTCTTCTCTACTAGGAATTCGCACGCACGCAATGCAACGTATCGCGATAGACGTGGCACGCGATAACAATTTTCATTCAATAATTACACGTTTAAGAATAAATAGGAACAAGAGAGTTCGAATTTTTTGAAGGTCTTTTCTTTATGAATTTCCAATAAGGGAGTTCCCTTGGGAACAACAGTCAAAT
This sequence comes from Tetramorium simillimum, assembly GCA_011636635.1. Taxonomy (NCBI): domain Eukaryota; kingdom Metazoa; phylum Arthropoda; class Insecta; order Hymenoptera; family Formicidae; genus Tetramorium; species Tetramorium simillimum. Next base: position 27,345 of record VBVQ01001630.1, read on the forward strand.
AACGATGACATTTTCAGTCAAAAGACGTTTCGTTAAGCAGACAATTCTACATTTTATTTTGACATCTGGTCGGCTTTATCGTTGAAATACCGATAATGTTCAAACTACAGATTTTCAAATAGGATGATTTTTGGAAATAACGGAATTCTCGAAATTTTCGAAATAACAGTAGTCACCGAAATACCACTATTCTGACTGGAACTATTATGAACCATGGGTTGTCCCATAATAGATACAAAAGTGAAAGTCACTCTCGATGACTCTACGGTCTTGGAAGTTATTCTCTTTTACGACGATCCTGAACTAAGAGGCAACCATAACATTTGGAATTCCTTCAACTATCTCTTTTGCATACAAGACCCTCTTGTATTTTTTATTGTAACATTTTGTTATCTACAACTGTTGGACATCTTTAGGGTCCTCTGATACACAATGACACAACTGCATATGCATAAGATAAGCTTGACCAGTGAGCATTTAGCATAAAATCTAGTCAATATTTTTAACTAGATACGTTAACCCGATCACTGGTCCGATCTTTTACTACCGCAGGTATGTTATGTGGGAGGTCTCTTAATGGCATTTATCACAGGCTGTGGTAGCAATATGTGCTCTTCGCAATGTTTTGTTTGACGAACATATAACATCGTCTTTTACGAGTGTAATTCCGAGAGAGTTACAGGGGGAGTTACAGTTACGATTTGTAGATTTGTTCTCGACCAGTAGTGCCTTTCTGGAATTCAAAACAAGTCGCACGAAGGACGCACAGAATCGCGATCCGGTAGACGAAGAAATCATTCGATTCGTGTAACTTGTATCGCTTACGTGTCGTGTAATCAATACTTTGACATTATTTATCGGAGAAAATAGAGAGAGAAATTAATGACGATTGTACGATAAAATTATGTACAGTTATTTATAAGATTAAAGGCTGAAGATTTATATCGAATTAAACACATCACAGCTAGAAATAGTGAATATTGTCGAATATTAAAGAACGTTCGTTTGGAAATGTCTAAAGACGATTCTCCATAATACACGCCTGAGAATTCCAAAGCCGTTGCGCCGTCTCGGAGAGGAAAAAAATAATTGAGGGTGCAAAGTTACACTTTACGGAATAACTCACAAAAGTTTCAAATACATGGTAGACGCCGGCGTGTCTGCAGGCGTATTATCGCGCAACATAACGCGCACTTACGCCGCGTGTTACGTGCACACGAGACGCGTATGAATGCGCCCGAGGAAAAGTTTTAACGTGGTTTGAAGGCAGTTTCGTCGCGGGCGAAACTTTCCACCGTTAACTATCGCGTCTTTTGTTGCACCGGGTGCCCATCATCGCGAAACGCGCGACGAGAGAGCGAGGGTAGGAGAGAGAAAAAAAAAGGGGGAGAAAGAACGAGAGGGGAGGTACACGAAGAAGAAGCGCCCGGCGTCGTCCCGCAAGTTCTCAGCCGCGTACACGAGTACACGCACGCACACGCTTCCTGCATTGTTGCTTGGCATGGATCGCTGGCGTGCGAGCTCCCCCCCCCTCCCCCACCTATTATTACCATTTGTTGCCGCGTACGTGTTTCCTGCTACGCAGCTCTAACACGAGTCTTTCCCCATCTGCCCTCCCCCGTAACTAGGCGTGCTGCTATCAGCCGTCCTTTACGGGGTCTCCCGTCTCTGCTTCTTTCTCTGCCCTTCCGCCGACGCGTCCCCCCCGCCGTTCCGCAATCGCGCCCTTCGTAATCGCACGTCTTTCCACGGCGCCCTGATAAAAATGCGTCAATGTGTGACAAGAGACGACCCATATAACTTTCCGTCTGAGAAAGGGGGGAGCGAGCGGGAAGAAAGGGAGAAAGAGAGCAGAAAATACCAGGCTCTAATAATGATTGAAGGGGAATTCAAGCGATTCCTATCTGGGAATATCTCAGCGTTTGTTCTCGGAACGTTTGTTCCCGGTTTCTTCTCTTTGTGTAAAGTTTTACGAATAACGAAACGAGATTTGTTGCGTATGTGTAAATATTATTTAGCTTAATTTACGCAGAATTTAATTATTTTCTATCGTACTAATGTTTCAACGTTTGTCGAGAACCACAACGTGTTGAAATCTGGCTTCGTTTCATTGAGGTCTTTTTCTAAGATGTCAAGTGTCCTAAATGTCACGTACACATACGGCGCGCGCGCGCACGCATGTTGGTTTCGGAGTAATCGTGCATAAATTCGCGTCGCCGTAACATCGAGCATCTTTCCGGAAAGCTCTTCCGGGAATTTATCTGCATTACGCACGCTCGCGTTCGCGACGGATTGACGTAAACGACTTCTCCCGGCGTAACGAATTGCTCCAACTTCCCACCGTCGCTCTCCGCCACGCGTCTTACCTCCGGTACTCGCACGAGGAATGGTTCCGATCGGCGAGCAGCGTCGGCTGCGCTCTCGTTATTCCGTTCCCTGATTACATAAGAGCCAGTCAGACAATGAGTGACGGAACAAAGGAATTCCTCAGCGTGGATACGACATTGAACGGGTTGTTGCAGCTTACGGACGAAGAGAGCGGAAACGATGTCCTCTCGCGACATTAACGCGTCACAGACGCGCTAACCGGTTCAGACGGCGCAGACTGAAGGTGGTGTGAAATTTGGTACGCGTTTTGGGGAACCGGTTGGGAATATACTGTACAGTACGTTCCACCGGAATCCTTCATTGCATTTTTACAAATTTCATGAAAATTAAACTGACGTTTCTTTAACGAAATGCATTTTCTTAAATTTTTGAATGAGAAAACACTACCTATGCGAATTTCAATTGCTTCACTGAAAAAAAATTCTGGCTGAAAACGGACGAAATCAGGAAATCTTGTTGGATTGATCAAATATTTTGGTTATTATAAATTATAAAGTATTGAATTCTATTATAATAACCAGACTATTTGATCAATCCTACAAGATTTTTCTGATTCGTCCGTTTTTAACCAGAACTTCTTTTCGTGTTCCTGCCTCATTGAGATTCAACAAATTCGATAACAAATTACGAGAACAATTAATAGCGAAAATCAAGGAGGCTGCAACTTCAGATTGACTCCGAGAAAGCTGTCATTAAAATTTAATGCAGTGGGAATGAGAAATTCTTCTTCGCGTTCCTTTTTCAGGCCCAAAGGAAAATAGAATTGCGGTTAGAGTGTACAGTGTGGATATTATTCGTTGTGCTACCACGCACGTTCGGAGGAAGAATGATGGTTAGAAGCGTAGCAGAAATTGCGATCTAACCGCGGAACGATTCTCCTAATGCAATTCCTCGAATTATGAGACTCGGGCGCACGACGCGAATAATTAGCAGTGAATAATGGCGAATGTTACAATTACACGAGTCGACTGACTCGCCTACACACGCTCGTTCCACTCACATGACGAAACGCGCGTTCCCGGCGAGTGTAACGTTTAATAAAACACCCGTAATAGAGGAAAACAAAGAGAGAAAGAAGGAGAGAGAGAGACAAGAGAGGGGGGGGGGGCAGTCATGCCTCCCGGCGATGGCGCCACGAAGAACAATTACGCCACACTTTTTCCATCTGGGCCGCGAGGGGGGAAAGTAGCCTTTAATTATCGGCACACACTTGCCATAACGGTCTCCGCGCTAAGCCGCGCCGACTAAACTTTCTCACGGTAGTCGATGCGTCGAAGTTCATGAAATCGAAACACACTGCCGTCGGGGAGGAGAAGATACTCCGGTCGAGTAGAACGCATCGCGAGATTCAGGTCAGACACCGTTTACCAGCGAATGAGACAAGCAAATTCGCTCAAACGGCGACGCGCTCGCCGTCGCGACATATTCGCCGACAGGTGCATCGCGACCGAACAGCCGCATGCCATAGAAAAGTTTCGCCGGTTGCTCGCCCGTGCAATCGTACGTGTTCATCAGTCACAGGCGGTGGCGGTAACGCTACGTGGACGGGCTCTATTCTTCGTCACAGGGTCATTGAAATCCCGGTGGTCGACATCGGAAATGTAGCGGGTGGAAGTAAACGAAACGACGGGGAAAAATTGCGAAAAGAGCGGCGAAACGGCACAAAAAGCAAAAGTCAGCAAACGACACAGAACGAATCGAGCGAAATGAAACGTTTAAAAGTCTCCCTTAGCTTTTCGAGGAAATACGAAAAAATGCAGGCAATTCTCTAGCGTGCCAACAGTCGACGTTTAAAAATTCTCTTTTTCATCGCAAAATTCCAAAGATTATTTCTCAAGACAACGTATTATCTGTATATATTACCTAATCTAAATTATTGTTCTTTATCTCGTGCCCGTAATACCCGTAAATGGACATTTAACAAAAAGTAATTGCCCCGGGCAATTTATCTCCTATCTAAAGCCACGTATCAGTGATACTTTACAGACTCTATCCGTAGATACGCAGTACAGATAAATTCGTAGTTAAAGCGGCAGCGGTTAGGCGAATGGCAAGTATCTACCGGTGTAGCAAAGGATAATCGCGCGAAGCAGGAAGAGAGGCGAGGCGAGATGCGATATGGTCGGAAAGGAAGAGACGAGCCGAACGACGGTAGAAGAAGATTGCCTGGTCGGTTGGTTGGGCGGGGAAAGAAGAAAAGAGGGAAGGAGCAAGGGGAAAAAAAAAGAAGAAAAAGAAAAAGGCGGGATAAGGAAAGAAGCGGCTCGTTAAGGCATGACCTTTAGCGGCGGGAACGTGGGAGGTTGTAATACACTTAGTGCACAGTTTCTCGTTTATCGTCGTCGGGACCGGAGTACCGTCGCGGAGGTTTTGTTGCGAGATGAATGCAGGTCGTAGCAGACTGCAACGTCGCTGCCGGGGGAGGGGGGAGCCGCAACCGGGAGAGACGGAGAGAAGGACGGGGG
>VBVQ01001631.1:0-32225 GCA_011636635.1 Tetramorium simillimum
CATATATATTGCTATAAATATAATAATATAAATATTATTAATACTTGAATTTTAATAAAAATATTTTAATTTAATTTAAAAATTTTATTAATTTTATAAAAATTTTAATTTAATATAATAAAATAACTAAATTATCAATTAAATCCTGATTGATGAAAATTATTATTAATTAAACAAGGATAATCAAATGATGCACAGAAAATATTTGTCGGGCAACAAGAAGAATGAAATTTTCAAAATTATATTCTCTTCGTATTCCATCGAGAATGCATTCCTTTCTCCCACTAATCCCGTGTATCGCACTTCGACCTCTACGTCGAGCTTCACGAAACCGGTCAGCACCCACGATTTCGCTCTACGCGACGAGAAAAAAGAATGAACGAGACAGACTACTCACTGCGTCCTTGGCGCGAAGAAGTTCAGCTAAACATCAGACACAGCCAACCAAGAACGAATCACTTTTTCGAGAGCACGATGTCCCACATAATACAATTTTCGATTGTCCACACTGTTCGGATCACGTTCGAGGTATCGTGAGGCACTGAGGTGTCCGTAACGTGGCACTTCAACGGCCGCCTCTACACTGACGAAGTGGGGTGAGAGCCGGGGCCTTATGTAGAAGGGGTCCGTAGGTGAACCCACGGAACAGGAGAGACCAGATCGCTGTCTCTGTTCCTCCTGGTAATTGAAGTCCCTCTCCGTCTTTCTCATACTTGATTCCCCTTCCATGACTTGACCACATCGGTCACTCCAATCGCCCCAGGTGAACACCGGAGATCCAATGATCTTTGATATTAGAAGTGTTGGTGTCTCGATCGTCTGATCGTATACTCATATCATTCTTGCATTTAAATGCGAGATGAGTGTCAAACTAGCAATCTTCGAAGAATCATCGAAGAAAATTTTTTACTGAGACTCTTTGCGATAACGTTTAATATATAGATAAATATATAAAGCTATCTGAGCCAAATTATCAAAAACGTAACCAATTGGATATGAAAATTATTTGCTCTTTCTGCTATTTTTTGCTTTTAAAAATAATTTTTTTGCTTTACTTTTTAAGTTATCTTAATATTGAGCTATCGAGTCTCTCGTAACTTGTTAAAAACTAAAGCAAAAAAATTAGTTTTAGAAATAAAAAATAGCGAAAAATTAGCAAATAATTTTCATGTCTTATTGGTTACGTTTTGATAATTTGGCTCAGATAGCTTAATACACAGGTAGAGTATTAAGCTATGTGAGCCAAATTATCACAATGTAACCAAAAAGACATGAAAATTATTTGCTAATTTTTTATTTTAAAAATAATTTTTTTGCTTTAGTTTTTAAAAAATTACGAGGTATGTAAAAGTAGCGTAAACATAAGTCATATACATAGCGTAACAAAGATTATGTTTCATTATATAATAATGAGAAGTTTCGCGCGCGAAACGCGCGTCCACCACTAGTTTTTGCAAAATTGATATAGATATAATTTTGTAATTGACATTTCAACTTCACAAACCTCATTTTTGAAAAAAAATATTGCTAAAATAATTGTGTGTGTGTTAAAGATTATATCCACTTATCGATTAATAACCAAATTATTCTAGAATAAATATTATTGATATTTTTCAAAATTTTCCTACATACTAAAGAATAAAGTCTCGTTAAAACCACAAATCACTCGCTTCGCACCAAAAAAAATAAAGATTTTGACTCGATTGACCACATATAAGCGAAAACCTCAAAATCATACTGCCGTCAATATCACGGCCGTTGCTCCGAAAATCACACGGTAAGATGAATCCTGGGACGACACAAGGAGAAGTCCTTTGTGAACTCCCGCGCTTGGCACGTGCCAAGGACACCCGTCGCTTCCTTTTTTCATCTTTCATTCAGAAGGTCCAATTATTCGGACAGATTCGTCCTGATCGTCTCGATGACGGTCTAGATTCTTTGGTCCAGGACTCTTGAAAGATCCATCATGACCTATTGAAGTCCAGTGTGACAGCTGGTGGTTTTATGCCAGTCGTGTATCAGTAACAAATTCTTCCATCCTCCCTTTTCTATCCTTTTCCGTGACACAAGATTCCGCCGATTAATATGAATCGAAAATGATTTGCTAAGAAAATCGTTTAATCTATCAAAGTTCTTTTGCCGTCAAAATTTCTTGTTGAAAAAAAATTGAAGATCTCACTGCTGGTATTAAAAAATAGAATATAGTGTTAAGTATTCCATAAAGTAAATATTTAATCATTCACAGGGAGCTTAAAATCTACGTATTATCAAAAAAGTATTTATCTTTGTCATTTGCTCACAATTGAGCAGCTGTGATCGAGATGTTCTCTTATCTGTAAAAAAAAAAGACTTCATTGATATCGAACTTTGACAAGACTTGACCTCGCGTGTTAGCAAGCTGCATGCATCGAAGTTGCATCAGAACGTTCCCCAGACACCCGATCTGTTTATCCAAGCTGGGTGAGCAAATATTATTCTTTCGCCGGCCCGGCCGATCGATTCGACATCGAAACGTTCGGAACTTCGCAAAAGTTTCGCGACGGTGAAAAATGACACGGAACCGTCGAAAAACCGCATCGGATTGATACATGCGGGACAGCTGCACTCTAAGACGCCCTTAGACTTAGACCCGTATTTATATTGTACGTCAGGGTATCCTATATTTGCTTTATTAAATTTCTTTGCAATCAAGTTGTAGTTTAATATTTATTTCATCTTAAATTAGTTTAATTACAATATTTAAATTATATTAAATATATCACGAGTCAAATTTTTTTAAACGAACGAAACAAATTTATACAAGTATAACAAATTTAAATTACATAGAATATTATATATTATATACATAAAGCAATTATTGGCAATTATTAATATATAACATTATTTATGAATTTTTTGATAATTATTTGATAATTATGAATAACATCTTGGTGAATTTAGGAGACTTAACAGACATAAATGCACACCATGCGTGTATCGTGTGCAGATATAATTATACGCCGATACGAGATGGTAGATCAATGAGGGCTCATGGTAGCTAATATGATCATGTTATTTAGGAACGGACCGCTGTTGCATTACGGTGTGACCACAAGGCCCCGCATATCGCTGAGGCGCGTAATTAGAAACGGTTTGCCGCATCAACGTTTATGAACACAAAGAACCCGTTCATCTAACACGCGATCGACTGTTACACTCGTCTTCGACCAGAAGTTAAATCGCGACGAGACGACAAAAGTTTCTTCTGGAAAAGTACATAAATATCTTAGTTATTTGTAGCGGTGAGAATATCCTCTAATTTATTTCAAATCCGAAAGTTTATTTAATAATGATCTTTTTAAAGCTAATTTTTATATTTATTAAAAGAAGAAAATAATCTCTTCATTTCATCTTTATATCTTTTCATAACTTTTAATAACTTTTCCTCTAACAGGAAATTGACAATATTACAATTTATCTTATATATTATTATAAAATTAAGAACAAAATTAATAAAATCATGAGAGAATAACAAACTACTCCTTAGTAAGTTAAACTTTACCGAACTTTTCATTCTGCGATCGTGTATTTTGTTTTGAAACAACAAACAAGTTAAGCATAATGTTATCTCGTCGGTCGTTTCTAAATATACAATATAGTTTAAAATTTGTCCAAACAATTATGTAATAATTTTTAATAATAATAATCTAATTAATAAATTATGTAATGATTCAAAGATTCTTGAGACTTAGACTAATGTCGAAAAATTGATTTCTTTTATCACTCTCTTTTACAACTAAACAATTGTTTATAGTTGTAAAAGAATCAAGATATTCCCCAAGCTCTAATTAAATCAATGAATTGATTGACAATCCTGTTTAATGTTTGGTGGCAAACAGAATTTCCTCGTGTTTCACGAAAAAAGGACATATTGTATTCTTTTTGCAGTATACAGATGATCTTATATTTACGCGAAAATAGTTTTTTTTTCGACGAGATATAACATTGGAGAACCCTCATTTTCCTCGCTTCTTGCGGACCCGCAAATTATAGCTCCGCGCGATTGTTCGAAAATCGCGCGACTGGAAGTAATGCGAAAGAAAAAATTATTTGGAGAATAGAAAAGAATCTGTATCTGTGTTCGTGTGGCATCTGCACGATGGGTGCCTCTTGATCTTCTTCTTCGCTACCCTTGTCGACGGGTTGAGTTCGCCGATTTTGAGTTTGCTTCCCTTCGTTCGATTTCCCACGTTAGTATCACAGGTAACATTCAAAATACGTGCTATCGATGTTCATTATAAATTTCTTTAGCAAAGATATATTTGTAACATTAATGCATACATATTACGCAAATATATATTTATAAACATAATTTTGATTAAAAAAGGTATCTTTCTTATACAATACCTGCATACCGCCACAAATTATTATTCATTAAATGCGCATGCCACGATCATGCGTAAATAATGCAACCGGCATTGTCTGAAACAATAGGGCGAGGGCAGCTGCACTTATGCTTTCATCACGAACGATTGACATCGATTCACTTAGAGTAAATAAGAACCCTTCCGAACAATATTTTGCGATCGGGGCAGGTGCGCGATGGAGTTCTTCCACGACGGGGCAGGTGACGGTGTATTTTGCTGCGGGATTTTAAAATTTTAATTGTATAAAAATCAATTTAACCGATAGCGCGCTCGAGTAGGCTTACAGCTGCGGAGAAAATGTGCTTACGTGGATATACAATTATCGGGAAATCAGATTAATGTCTATATTTTTATATCTCGTTCAATACTTTAATTCTTGATTTCATATTTTTTTATTAAAAATGCATCTTATTGCAATTGAAAAATTCAGATCCGACGATCTGAATGGAGAAGTTTCTATTCAGCAATTGAAATTTTTATCAATCAATTGCGTAACATCGATACAAATCATAACAAAAGAAAGCCTCTATAAAAAATGAACAGAAATAACGTTGTCAGGTAGCGGAAAATGTAAAGGATCTTTGACAGCAAATGATGAACATGTCACTTCAACAACAAGGCATCGATAATCGTGGGGCACGACAGCATTTATTCGCACCCCAGTATAACGCGCGAGATACTCTATCCGGTTGCGGCTTTAATCGCTTATGGTCGCTTTACTTCTAAGTCGTTAAATTCGTTCTTTCTTTTTTCTCCAAAACGCATGGACCGTGTGATTTTTCTCCCTTGGGCTTCTCTCACATCAACGCGAGAGAAAGACTTGAATAAAAAAAATGACGTAAGAGCAGTAACAATCCCATGGTACATGTGTCGCGTTTCTATCAAACCCCTATTTTAATGAACGGCGTATTTGAAGATATTTGAGAAATGTACTTCGGAATGAAAAATGTTAAATAATTTAGTGGATAATATAATAGTAATGTCAATATTTCTCATTTCTCATGTCATATAATAGCGGTGTTGCTGTTAATCATTGCATATGATTCACATATGAGAAATAATAATGTGTTAAATAATATGTGTTGTATTATGTATATGTGTATTTAAATGGTACATTAATAAATGTACATAACATACACAAACACTATATTAAATATAGTTAAAATAATAATCGTAAATTCGATAATCTTATTAAATTAATACGTATAACTTAATTTACTAATTTAATAAATGATTTTAATTTAGATATTAACATTAGCATGAACAATACAGTTTGTACAATACAATTTCCTCCGACAGGGATATTCAATAGGATATTCTGTATTCCGGAAATTGCATTGTAACGCGTATTACTATAAGACGAACTTTTTTTACCGGATACATGGGTGGAGCAGGAGAGAAGGCTGAAATTCATGGGGTAACTGGTACACACGACCACCCGTCGACCGAAATTGCATATTCATGCATGTATATACGCGACTCCCATTCCTTTTATTTCGGAAATAATATAACAACAGAGAGAGAGAGAGAGAGAGAGAGAGAGAGAGCGTGTTTCCGTAAATCCTTGACAGGTGTTAGTCCTGATTCATACCCCGTTGCCACCGTATTAACCGCATTAATTGGCCAAGGGTGGTGCGGGCCAATACCGGCCAGCCGCAATCTAAATCTAAACGAACTATCGTCTGAAATTCAATGAGACAACCACGAATTAAATGTCACGGTGGTTTACTTGAATAAAGATCTAATTTTGATTTTAATTGCTAAAAAGTACATTGAAGCTTAAGATAAACAGGGAAGTATTTTCTTTTGGCCTTCTTGGTACTCAAGAGTCAAGTTAAATTAGATTAGATTAAAGTCCTCTACTGGAAATAAAGTATATTGCAAATTAATTGATAAAGTTGATTATTATTTATTTGCCTAGTTACAAATAATTATTCTAATATAAAAATTATATTGTAAAAGAGTAGATTTGATGCCTTCTGAGAATAAAACTATATTGCAGAATCATGTATTTATTTAGATTACATAATTAATTGAAAATTGCATGTAGCAAAATTATAAGCTTATTTAATTTTTTATTCTTATCATATTTCTCATACCCATCCATTTTTTGATTTCCTCCCATTTATTGATTTACTTATCGCATTAATCTTGCATGTGTTCCAAAAAAAAAGATTTCCTTTGTTAATCTCATTAATTTAACGATAGCGAAGTATAACTGACAAATTAGGGAATTTAGGGCGAATCACGAATGTTGCGATCGGTAGATTAGGATAGACAAGCGGTGCCGGAACTTCCTTATCAAACCTCCATCATGATCGCGTGTATATCCATACATTGCTAAAACGTGTGGTGCGACATGCGGAACGGCTTACGTTTCGAAAATATTCAAGATAATTAACGATGTATCGCAACGTATCTGGTAACCTTCTTTTTGTCCGCCGAAGTGATTGTAAGCACCGTAGCCTTCTCTCTTCTTTATCCCCTCAAGAGACTTTCATTGTACTGCTACCGGAGGATCATCCGACGGTTGTGATTGCGAGCTCTAATTTGGGCTAAGAGCCGCCTGAAAAAAGTCTCATCAGTAACCCTTCTGCCGGAGGCAAATTGATCCCTTAATAAGAAACACGGATTTACTCGTCAGCAGGTTTTATTGCACGTTGAGATTTGGCGCATCAATCATGCGTATCCTTTTCGACCATAATAAAATGGGTGAATAATGATCGTCTATAAAGTTTCGTCATCTATTTTAATAAGGTTGTATCTTATTCTAATGCTAAAGCATTTGATACCGGCAGCTCTCTCTGGGATACATTTTTAATTCTTTTCACAATTTTCTATGGTTTGTGCAAATATTCCTCTTCCACTTGTATCAAATTAATAAAGGGAAATGTGTAAAAAAAAAAACGGTAAGATAGTAATACATAATAGTGAATATTAGAACAGGACAGTCATGTACTACTGTCGCGAGATAAGTATTACATTACTTATGTATCATATTATGTATACGAATAACGCAATTTGTACAAAAATACCGCATTTTGTTTCACACTCTTATAAATTTCCAACAGCAAATGTAATGTTACACAGTCATTAGTCGCAACAGCATCTCGCAACGTCGAGAAACTCGCTTCTCATCTCCATTCTTCGTCGTCTAGACACTCGAGTGGGGGACCAGGGAAGAGAAGACGTGTCTCCTCTCCACGGCCCCTCTGTTGGCAAAGCCTAATTTCGGAAAAGGGTTCCGCCGCCGTCTAAACGGGGCCCGAAACGGTTTTGTGCGCTGTCGCAAAAGAGAGAAGGAGAAAGCGAGAAAGAACCTGATGAGGTAAGAGCACCATTCGCATGGGGCTTGTTTTCAAATACTATCCCGGCCTTAGAGATACCATCAACCCCTTCGCACGAGCTTTTCACGTTCCTCGGAAGTCCGAAGGGCCCGTGGACCGAGTTCCAGGGCACAAAGGGGTCATCTCCCTTTCCCAAAGTCGATTCGAAGGACTAATTTTCTAAAACGACCCGTAGAGGTGCGATCATCTAATGTACAAATATATTTTCGCACCACGCGTGACTAGGCACGAATGAACGACTAGGCACGTATTTGCCGTTCGTCACCTCTCTCTTAAACCTGCAGGTAGCAAATCTTTATAACATTAGCTTTGTAACAGAATGCGTAACATGAAAACATGTGTGAGAAATCGGTTTGACCACTTGGGGAATAAAAATAAGTTCCATCCGCGTGATAATCTATAATGAATACTTACGAACTTGATTTGTACATTTTAATGTCAATTATTAATGTTAAAATGTATTTAATAATCTGTATATCGTAAAACTATATAACTTGGTTTGTCAAAGTTTCATATTGAGTATGAAATTAATTAAAAATATTTTACTTCTTCGAGAAATTTTAAGCCTCAGAGATAATCTTTTAATGCAAATTTAAATCTACTTCAAATTAATTTAAAAATAATATTAATATTCACTTAGTTTTACTATTGCTACCATAAATAATGGCATCCAATCTATTTTCTATAAAAAAATATTGATATTAATCTTGCCTAATCTTATAGGATTGATCAAATATTCTAGTTATTATAATAGAAATTCTGATTATTATAATAGAACTCAATACTTGATAGATAGAACTCAATACATATAACTTATAATAACTAGAATTCCTATTATAAAAACCAGGATATTTGATTAATCCTACAAGATTTTCTGATTCGTTCGTTTTTAACCAGAATTTTTTTCAGTGTACTATTAATCCATTTAGCGCTAAACGTTTGATTAATAGAAAAATAAGAAAAAGAAAAGAATATATATAATTTTATTAAACTTTGTTTTAAATATGTACACAGTGACATTGATTCTCTTTCAAGGCAAGATTTTGTTCTTACGATTAAGAATAATGTCGCGCATTTAAGACTCGTGCATGTCTACTCCATCTGCTTTTGCGATCTCTCTTTCTCTCTCTTTCTCTCTCTGCCTTTTTCCGTAACGCGGTTGTCTTCCATGGCGGCATGAATATTGAAGGAGACGGATAGCGGGGCTGCCTCTCATGGGAGTACGGTACGCTACGCGTATGAGAATCCAGCTTCCGTTACGAAAATAAAGTACGAGTCGGACGAGAGCGACGGAGCGTGCGAGTTGACGGGACCGCACGACTAGAGAGAGAGAAAACGTTTGATTATGCTATTAATAAAAGCAGCCGGGATTCACCTTTTAATCCTTAAATATTCACATGGACTTACAGAATATTTTTGTCAGATGTTAAAATATCGCCAGTAAAATTTTTCTTTTTTTGTTCGTGTGTTACCAACGAAAATTAATAAAATTCATCAAGAAATAAAGGATCTTAGTATAATTTTGCGAAAATAGTTTCTGCATAATCAATTTGTTATTGAAGTGTCATTAAAAAGTTATTATATTATATTTAATAATAGCGCGCAATTTTTTAAATAATCTTAAAGCGAATTCTCATATAATATTAAATAATTTTTAAATTGCTGAAAAAAAATTTTGTTCTTTCCTTTAATAGCGATATATTATTTTGAATTTTAAATATAAATTTTAAATTTTATTTCTGTCTCTCGAATTATTTGCAAGTTTTGCGAATTCTATTCCGGGCGGAAACTTTGGCTTCGCTCTTATCTGCAGTCTTATGCAGTTCTATATGGCATCTCGCTATTTAGGATTTAATTTCATGTGACGTTTATTTCCTGAAATCCCGATATTTATGCTATTTGCCATCTGGGAAATCGTGTGAGAATCGTGGGATACGAAGATACTCTCACCTCCGGAAAGGATTTATTTTTCAGGAATATCTCGCTTTAAAGTATGTACCAGCGCGGATATCATTCACGAAATCTGATCACACATAAATTTCACTCCTAAGCTATATCATTTTTATTCGGCTATAAGTTAAAGATTGCCTGTGACAAAAGCAAAAACCTTGGAAATTTTATATATTATTTCTTCTTAACAAAAGAGCCAAAGATGTCAACAAGCAATGAATAAAAACTGTTCATTTATTCAAATGTAAAGAATTGAAAATTTGACACATTTTAAATCTGAATTTGCGAATTTTAAAATGCGACTTTTTTCAAATTAAAATCTTGAACATTTCTCAGTATTGACAGTATCCAAACTATGAACTAAATAAATGGACTAAAGAAATTCTAACGAAGTAACAACATTTGCAAATATATACACAAGAATATATACACAATAAAAATATATACACAATAAATACACAAGAAGAAACAGGCCGAAAGAAGATCGATGATACATATGTAATAATTCTATTTAAAGTGATCGAACTCTCGTTTCAAGATCGGGGAGAAGATTGAAGGAGACGCTGATAAATAAAACCGCCCCCTCATCGTTCTCTCGCATGGTTCCCTCGTGACGGCAGCCAAGGGTGATCCTCAACAGCGGAAGGACGACAGGATGATGAGAGGAAGTGTGTGAAAGGAAGCAGGTCCCAGAACGGTCCAGTATCGCCACGGGAGGTCCGCCGTATTGGGCCCGATAACGAACATGCATTCTCGAATCAAGTCCCGCATTGTCATCCCGTATTCATCGTGTATCATAATACGATACATCGGCGAGTATTCATCGCCAGTGTATCGCATTATCCTGGCCGCATTATTATACCGCCGTGCGAATCCGCCGCACAATCCTGCCTACGTTTATCCTTTCTTCCTGCCTACCTTCCTTCCCTGCCCTCCTTTTTGCCTTCCGCGCCTCTTTCGCTCGAGTAAGTGAAAGCATCTGGGCTTGGTACCGTTGCCCCTGGGGGAAAACAGGACCGACTCGTAATTGGAACGATAGTTGAAAGAAGTCGTATATACGTACACAGTTGTATGACAGCTGAAACAAAAGCGCTGTTTAAAAAAAAAAGAAGACGTACTTCAAGTTTCTATGCGAGCCTGTAGAACGCTCAGAGATTACAGCCTCATTAAAAGTTAACGCGCCAGTAGACGCTTTTACAAAGATTATTAAAGTTTCTATACTATGTAAAAGTAACCTTGTTATAATCGATTTGCGCTTTTATTTCTCATAAATTAATTCTTTTAATCGTATTTGATACTATTTAGAAAAGTTAATCAAGTCATAATAAAAAGCCAACTTTAATGAAATAATAAAAAAATTTTTATCGACATTTCTGATATTGTATATTCACAGTATAAATCGTTTTCTATATTTTTATAGAAAAATTATTAAAACTATCCGACTTCTTAATACAGAAATAATATTTTTTTTTCAAAATACTGTATGACATACATACATCGCATATTTTGATATACGATAAAATTATTGCTGCGTAACGCAGAGCTTTCTTGTCATAGGAAAAAGGATTTTTATGTGAAAGTCGATCCATATTGCCGATACAGAATCGAGAAATTTTTTTAATAGCTCAAAAAAAAAGTTCATTAGTCACCGAACAGTTATTTGTTACGTCGGATGATCGAAAATGCGCGGCTCCATTGTGGAGCGCCGATCGCGAATCAGGGTGTATCCCACAGTTCCCCGCAAAGTGAGTCACGACGACGATTGATCGACATATTAAGGGCAGTGAACGAGCAACATTTCTTTGAATAGCCATATGGCAAAACTTAATGAAGGCTACCAAGCAACTGTCAGTTCTAGTATTGTTGAACTATATTGATGTTTCATTTTATAAAAACGCTTTCGAGACAATTCCGTCAACTTTTTTAATTCTGAGTAAGCAATACTCTTACACGATATATACAAGCTATATTTCATCTGTAAATCTTTTGATCATTTCAAAATCGAAGTTTTGTAGAGAGAGTATCGAGGAAGATTATAATGACTCATCAATTTTCTGTATTAAAATTTGTAAAAGATACTTTCTATCATAAATATTCCTACAAATAACATAATTTTTTCCGCAAACGTTGGAGAATTTTTCTCCCTAAAAAGCTGCATATAATTTTCTACAAACGGATACTTAAATATGTTAATTCTATATTTTCAAATACATTGAGCAAATTAATGGTTTGCTCTCCATTAATGGAGAGAAATTAACGGAAAGGGTCGATATTCCTGGATACATTATTACATTGCGTACCGATCACCTCTTTCACCGTACATACGCCGAAAAATACCGTATGTTGTCTCATGCCGTTAATATTCCGCCGGTACACGTTAAAAATGACGTCGGCGGGATAAGCGTGGACGATAAGGTGGCCCGTAATTAGCTCCTCGACATTACCGAGTGCCCTTCTCTCCCCGAGCGATTCGAAGGGGTCCGCCGCCGAATGTGCCGGCGCGTTTATGCCGCTCGCATTATGCACGTGTATGCACGCCCCCTCCCTTTGTGCCGAGGTGGTCACAACCCTTGACATGCATTACGTGGACTGCGTAACACCACGCGGAATACTATGAATGCGTAATTTACTTTTAACCGCTGACCGTGTGGGCCACCGTCGCCGCCCTCTACGGCCAAGGGGGGTCGGCCGGCGGCGGCGGCGGCGGCAGCGGCGGCGGTGGCGGTCGACGGGTATAACGGAGTTCACGCTCTGTTAAATCGGAAGGGAGTGCTACGTACCCCCGCGTGTAGTACTTGCCCGTGCAGTACGCCGGCCACGAAATTGCGCCACGTGTTGTAACTTTTCTACGACCCCCTGCGCGATACCGATCAATGCTACGGTACAATACTTTGCTGTCGATACTATCTGTTTGACGCTTTAAAAACACTGGATGATTTCTTATCAATCGCGCGACGCATGCATTATCGATTATGTATTATCATGCGATGGCGTAGGATATGAATAAATCATCTTTTTCCTTCGTGGCAAGCCATCAAGGCAGTATCATGATTTATTATGATGACCATTTCAAGTTTTTCTTCGATATACTTTATCATAAGTTAAAAATACTTTTCTATTATCTTTTAAAGCTACAAATTTTCATGAATTATAAATCTTGGAATTAATAATAATGCCAATCAATATTTAAAGGTCGATTTTTCTTTAAATACAAAATTTATTTTATTTTATTCTAATATATGTACATAAAATAGTAAAATAGTACGAATTGTGTATAATACAATTATATTATTATTTAATAATTTTCAGGATTTTCTTTAAAAGTGAATATTAATTCTTAATATTGACGATATTTGTGATTTTTGGGCAATATTTATGAAGTCACGAATTTTTAGGGATAAATTTCCTAAGAAAAATACATGCGATAATAGAATTTTTATTGGGCACAAGATGACACGTAAAATTATTCATGTTCATCTCATATGTATGAGAAAGAAACGAAATGTTGAAGAGAAAAAGTTGGAAGTGACGGTTGTGCACCTCTCCGGATGAGAGACGTCGCTTTCTCCACTACTAATTGGTGGGAATGACGTATGAGATTCATAATTGGCCGAACGAGGGGTGAACCGAAAGATAGAGCGCTACTCTTCACCCTTCGCCGAAGAGATTTTTCAGCTTTCCTCGCTTTTTCTTTTCGAAAAAAATAGTAACCGGAACATTTGCTATGTTGCAGTCTTGTGTTCGATTTTATTCTGACTCTTATAAGCTTCCATTCATTTAAAGAAGCTAATTTTAAAAAATTTCTTAATCTTTAGTATATATTGATTAAACACCTGATGATTTTTCTTGCTAATTTTCCAGATTTTTTATCATCGAATTTGAGTTAGAATACATTATTTCTATCACATTAATTCATACTTTTAATAAAAATAACATTTTATTTTTATTAAATATACGTGCAGATTTATAATCCGTTTAAATTTTTACTGCGCAGTCTCTTTCTCAAATAGTGATGGGAGAAAACAGCCGTCCAGTTTTTTTAATTTATGATCTGTCCTAGTATTATTTCCGATTTCTTTGAACTTGCGATTACGATGAGTTTCACACTGGATCCTTTTGGTACTTTAATTTGATGGCGTTACGGTGGTGGATGTCCGCATTTGCAATCGACTTCTCGTTTGCTTCAGAAACCGGTGCTCCTTCTCGACCGTGATCGTTTAGAATGGTCCTTGTAGAATCCTTTCCCTTCTCTGTTGTCAGATTCGGAGCGATCCTTTATTTATCCAAGTACAGTACAACAAGAAATCTTGTTTGTTATCTACAATTTAAGAAAAAAATCTGAAAGTGTTCTCGTTTCTGAATTATAAACAATACAGAAGCGCTTCTATCGTCGGATATATAAATTGGAAGACTCCACTCCTTTCTATTCCTTTTGCTCTTCTATTACATTTCCTGCTTCTTTATTTTCTTTATAAGTTATAACGATATTTTATTCACTTCCCCAAAAATAAATTGTTATCATATTTTAACTCAAACTTATGTATAGCACTGATAATTTTTCTAATAGCCATTTATTATAAAAAAATCACAGACATTAAAAAATTTTCGGTGTGAATTAAATTTTATAAAATTTACGTTTTTCTGTCACCTATTCTTCGCAATGAGAGTGCCATTGCAACTGTAACAACGAACCGACCGTTAGTGACCTGCCAAAATCATCGTCGACGCTCTCAGGCCCCCTTGTCCCTTTGAACATCCTTAACGCGATGGCTTCACGGTGGCCACGCAATGGTCACCTCGGCTTTCCACGCCGTGAATTCATCGTTCTTCGGCGAAATTTAAGGCGTCACGGTGCATTTACGCGTCAGCACTCCCCTCGCGGGCTCGCGAGGAAAGGCAAATTCGAAAAGAGACTCGCGACAATAAGTCAGTCTGGAGCCTCTATCGATTTGTAACGTTTCTCAGCGTCCACGTCATGCGTGATCGCGACAGAGGGAGCGCGTCAAGTCGTTAAAATTAATTTACAAAAAACATTCGGAACTTTTTATCGAGAAATCCATTAAGATTTATCTGACATATACATCCGTTATGTAAGGATTTATTAAAGAATTTATGCGCCATTTCAAAAATTCGAACAGAAATGGTCGGTGTCAGACTTTATACTTGCTGTTCAGCAAAGAGTTGACCTGGCGTAATATGCACCCGGTGCATATCGTAACAGTCGCTTCCGTAACCGTAATAAAACGCGACAGACTTTACGCGTTTACTGACGCACGGCGCAAGGTGGTGGACGAAAGTCGATGGCGAAGTCGAAGTGGCCATCCGGAGGGATATGGAAATGTTATGGAAAATAGCCTAAACGGCGTTTCCGCGGCGCGTTCCTCGCACATGTGTAAACGGCCCACGATCATCGCTTCATGGTGGTGAAGAAAACCGCAGATGCGGTTTCACGCGACCCCTCCTCGCGTTACAGAACGTTGGACACTCGACAAACCCCCGCGGCAATACGACCCCCGAGACCTTTCACGAACCTCGCTGTCTTGGTTTGCTTAATTCGAAACTCTCTCGAAGTCGCGGTAACCGAAGAAGCGAAAATAGACCCGGGCACGCGTCGCAAATTAAATCCTGTGGGAAAAAACAAGCGGCGAAGAAGAACAATTCCGTTTACATAAATAAACCAGGTTCTTTCTCGGTTGACAGACTCACGTCGTCGCTGATTCGATTTTCTGTCGTCGTATGAAAGATTAAAAATAATAATTGCTCGAGATGAAAGAGATGGAAAATTACGCAGAGTTTGAAAAAAGTGAAAGTTCTACAGAAATTTAATATTGATGTATATTCCCAAACACAATGTTACATGTAACGTACATGTTTGTTGTAATTTCCTACTCAACTCTGTTATATTGTTGAGTAGGAAATTACAACTAACATGTATGTTTCATGTAACATTATATTTGCCGGGGTTGATATCATTTGTAGCAATTTTGCAAGTTTTGATACGAAACTCGGGAACTAGATTGTCAGCCAAATCTTCCTCAGGTAAATTTTAATTGCGATTCGTCAGAGGCGATAAATTCGACTTTGCAAAGTGGGTCTCTATCAATTCTCCTCCTAATCCCCCTCCATCCCCTTTTCACAAGCGTTGTGACAGATTTATGCACGTCCCCGTGTGTCCTGAGTCAGCGTGTGCCACGAACGCTGAGATTTCCAGGGGATCGCGGGCTCCTCGGCGATCGCGTATTTCGCCGAGGAACGCGACAGAAAGAGAAAGAGAGGAAGAAGGCGACAAGAAGCTCGAGCTCGAGGAGAACAAAAGTGCCGGACGGCGAACGTCATCGCGCGGGAACGAGACACCGCGAGAAAACGCTCCAGGCCCGCCTAATAATTCTCCGCGGACGACGCGCGACGTGTACGTGTCACGGCGTCGCGACGCGCGCGTCCGTCTCGCCGCCGCTGGAACAGCGAGAGCTCGCGAGTTTGTGCCTCTTGTTTTTTTCATCCCGAGAAAACAAGACGATACCCCGAATGCCGAAGCGGGGAGATCCCACACGGAGAACCGGGAAGAGTCTCGAGAGATTTCGCACTGTAAATCCTGGAGAGAAACTCATCGAGAGCGAGATACAATGAACCGCATGAGGATATCTCCGTGATCCGGATGAGAGAGCAGAAAGTTTATTTTAACATGTAGACATGTAGAAAACGTGCAACACGTTCAAAGGTAAAAAAAGGGATAATGTAGAAATAAAAAAGAACGCTACGAGTTTAATAAATTGTTCTCAGATGGAAGCTTTATTAGATGTTACAGATTTGGATCCCCCATTAAATTTCAGCAATTTATTTAGCGATTGCTGTTCTTGAAATATTTACCAACGCAAATTTTGTATTCATTGAAACACCTGCGGCTCTAGAAAATCATCCCCATGTAAAATGTTGTTTTCGACCTACAAGATTATTTGCGAAAAATAGACGATCACAACTCGGATTGCTACCTTACCGCAGAATTATGAGTCCGACGAATTTCGTAGCGGAAGCGTGAATGGCACAATTGTTCTGAGCGATGGTGGCGTTAAGTGTTCATTAATTATCGTGGAATTGACCCGTACGACGTCGCGGTTTACCGCCGAAATAATTCGGTTTTAAGGGGTTCCCAAAAGTGGCCAACGGATTTTATTGGGCTAAGCGGCAAGAGTGACTTTGCTCTCGTAAAAGCCTCATATAAATTGCAAGGCGGTATAATTGTTACGTGAATATACTCTCACGTGCTACCGACATTATTGCTATTTCTTGGAATATACAGAATAGTTCCGAAATCGCACGTATTCCGAAAACAGATTCAAACTTGAAGACATGATGATTATTTTTTAAATAGTCGATTAATTTCTTGCATTAATATTTTGACTTTATTTATTATTATAAGTCAATTATATTAGGTACATTATTTCAAATAATAATACATATATCTTAAATTTTTTAAATAAGCTTCGCTAAAATCTATTCGAAATCTTGTTACTTACTTATTTCCTTGAAATCTCATAAAAATTTCCCGGAGAAAGATTTAATTTAACCCTTAATATTAAATAATTTCAATACTGTTCCGTAGCATCACGCGTTAACGTTTGGCATTTAAACTTGTCACTTTTCTTCTTTCGTACATTAATGTCAAGACGAAGAGTGCGTAACTTTGCGACGTCCCGTATAGCGCGGTCAGCTGTCGGCACTCAGTCGTCCGGCTTTTAACGCACTTTCGACCGTTTCGCGCCGTAAAATTACCATCTCTTTTCTTCTTCCTATTTCTTCTGCATCCCGACGCCGCGGATGGAAACGTCATGAGCGACGGTAACGGCAAAACATAGTAGTTTGCTGCGCAATTTGCTTACGCCGACGAGATCGCATTTGCGCATTCTAATTTTACGTCCGTCAATCCCACGTAATTGAAAACTGCGTCGGATTATTTTTCGAATTTATTTTTCCGACCCTCGCTAAGGTTGACAAATGCAATAAATCCATCAATTACTGAGAAACGAAAGAATAAGAGTTTTGAGATACAAATTAATTAAAAGTTAAATAAAATATATGCACATATAACATGTATGTATATCTATTTATTCCGCTAATATTGTTTCTATTTAAAAGTGCTTTGCTCTTGGGGAAAAAAAGATTTCAAAACACTATTCTAGAAGAACCTAAAAATATTTTTACTATGCCGTAAAGTTTCTCTCTCGCTGGCGCAATCTCACCTTAACTCGCGGCATTATACTTTCGAAAAGTCGTTCCAGAGTTGTCATATTAATCATTCGAAAGAGGGAATGAAGTTTCTCAGGGTTTGTATTATTTGATATTCGATATTGATTTTGTATTGGGAATTAAATCAGAGAAAGAGAGAGAGCTGATGGAGCAAATAATATCAGGGGTGTAACAACGGATTATAAGGGATCAGAAAACCGACCTTTATCCAGTTTACAATCCAAGGGTGAGTTTCACGTTTTTTTTCCAAAGGGCACATATTTTTTCGCGACGTTAATATTTATATAAGTCGTCTCAATATTAATCGTGCCTACCGGTCCCTTTCATGAAAGAATTATGAGATATCACTTCAATGATCAGCTAAACAAACAAAGTAATGAAAAAACTGAGTTTTTCTATGTGGTTTTACTATGGAAAAAAACTTAGATTTTCGAAAGAATTAACTACGTCCCCTTCTAACAGCTGACATTAATGTCTCAACATTTTAATAAATTACAAATGTTGGAAAGCATATAAAAACACGTTTGCAAATGTTGTGACAGAATTGTAAACAGCGAGAGAATCGAAATAAAATTAAGAATTAAAAATTAAAAAATTACCGAAGAGATTCTTAACGTTTAGAAATTTCTAGTTGTTCTACCTTATTATAAAAAAAATCATTAAAAAATACAAAGTAGTACTATTATTGGCAATAACTTCTTCTTGCAATGATAAATAATATTCTTATTAAAAATATACCTACGCTATGAAAAACCATTAATTTTTTTAATTGGAACATCTTTTGTCAAAACGCTAAGTTGGGGATAGAAGCTATCAGCTAACAAGAAAAATGGATAACAAGATCCTTTGCTCGGCATTTATTCTTTCCGGATCGTTCTGAATGGCTCGACCCTGTATATCGAACATTGTGAAGGATACATGACACCCCTGTGTAACGAGATACCAGCCGCCGGTGAGAAGAGAAGGACGAGGAGAAGAAAGATGATGAAGAAGACTTGTGTTCTGGTTTATAAAAATTGCTGCCGGAGTGTATCCTTGAAACTACGAGAACGCCGGCGCCCATACATCACCGCTAACGCGTTAATATTTCATTAACACGTTAACAAGAACAATACGATAAATACGATGATTTATTTATTTTCTTATTACTTTGTTTTGTCAAATTTCCGTTGAGTTATAGTTGACTTTCTGAAGTGTCCCGTGACAATTTATTTTAGATTATAAATGATTTAGCTAAAAAAAGCTTAATCGAATAGAAACTGTATAAAGAAAGAATTAAACCCTTATACAAACAATTATTATTTGTATATTAGATTTTTCTCTAATAGACTTAATTACACAAGAATGTTTCGCAATTCCTTCTCGATAGAAGGATCTCTTGCGCTCTATCCAGTCATCATAGAAACCTGCCGAGAACATATTGCATTAAAGTGACACCGACAAAAATAAGTCGATTGCCTCACCGCGCTCAGTGCGTTGCGGCGCATCTTAATAAAAGCGCGTGCACATACGTCCTTCCGCCTCTGAAGCTCCCAGTAGCCATTTAGAAACCAATGAGCTTCTAATGAAGGTGGAGCTTGCGACGGAAATCTCCACCTACTCTTAAAACGCTCTATTTCCCTCCGCTCGTCGGCGACGAGCGACACAACACGAGCCACGAGAGAAGATCGCGGGGAACGGCGAGAGAACGAGAGAGAAGAAGAGAGAGAGCGCGGAGGTGGAGAGCCGATGAGGACCTTTAAGTACGTCTTAACTCGGCCAAGTCAGTTGGCATCTCGCTGCCCGAGAGCAAAATGACGCCTTCGTTTTCGTGCGCGGTCCCGCGATCAGGCGGTCCCGGTCGGCGCGCTGTAACGCCGCTGTAACTCTCAAGTGGAAGTCCCTGGTCTCTCCGCAGTTACGCCGTGCTCGCACGCAAATTGAGATCTATGACGGACGTGTATCGATCCGTTAAGTTCGGATTGGAAGTGAATAGGGAGAACTTACGGCCAAGTTTTGCTTTATGAGATAAAAGTTGGTCCAGCGGAAGTTGGCGGAGGCGTTGTGCGTGATCGAAAGTGGGGTAGTCGGCGGGGATATCAGGTATGTCAAGAAACTTTACGACCGAAGTTAGGAGGCATAAGATACTAACGAACTTGAGCATGGCACGGCAGAAGTTGCGCGAGTAAAATTATATCCATTGGAAAGCGCCAATTTTCAACTGTATCGTAAAATTCCGGAATCGGGAGCCTGCATGATTTTGCGCAACGGTGAAAACGAGATTAATTTCTAACGGTTGAACTTGAATTTCTCTACGTATTTCCATAAATATACCGCAATTAAGTCCTAAACGTTAATAAATTGCATGGAGTGCAGCATCATCGTTCGTCAAAAAATCATAGTTCTCGCGATTTTTATTACTCTATTTTATTACTCTATTACTCTATTTATTCGCTTTTATCAGTATCTCACTGACATGAGAATTAGTCAGTGAAAAAACAAAAAACATCTAGAATAATATATCAATAATCGGTGATCAAAGCTGAGGTCAAGTCATGATTGTCGTCGCGCGATAAAATGCCAATTGGCGGGTACCGCAGTTTAAGGGTTAATAAGCTTAATCGACACTCGATAAGAATCGCCTCAGCTAGGCCATTGGTGACCTAGCATAAGATTCAAGTATGTCACGAGATTTTTCAGAAGTCAATTATTGCTCGAAAAAATTCTGTTTTGTACTTATACGTACTTGCATTTATGTCACTTATAATTTTTGATAAATATATTATTTATATGCATTTACATAAATTATATTTAATATTTATGTATGTTAGCAATATGCATACAATATATCTAAGTGGATCAACAATTATAAATGGTAGAAAAATAGAAAGACAATAAAAAATTTGTCAATTCGGCAAAAATTCCAAAACAAACATAAAAGTTTTATGCTCTAATTGGAGTAATCAAGAACTTCTCTAGCCAGAAAAATTACTGTTCTAATTATTATTCGAGTGGTGAGAAAATTCGGAACTCCGGATGCATGCATCGGACAACGACAGGTCCGTAATGAATCGTAATTGAATCGGGACGCGTGCGCGGATTTTAACCGCCTGATTACGCTCATAAATATCGAAATTAGCATATATCATTTTCCGACAGCGAGAAAACCAAACGAATTTCATTTGAATATTTAGCGAGACGCGAATGACGAATCAGAAATTGGCCGACAGACGTGTATTAACATGTATATCTTCATAAAATTATTGCGATAGATGCAATAAAGCATGCGCGTAACGAGGATTTATGAAGATAATTCAATTATGGTATATTATTGTCGTATTCTTGAGATTTTAGAAATAATTTTGGAATTATCGATTGCAATTAATTAATGGAACAACAATGTAATAATAAGTATAAAATGAAAGGAAGATGTATGCGCATATAAAGATATAATTTATTAACAATCGAGATTTTATTCTTTTTTGTTCTACACATTTTGTTAATCACTTTTCTTGTCGAATTTTTTTGTAGAAAACAGTCTAAAAAGTTAATTTTTTTTTCCACTATACTTATTTTTGTTTTACTTCCAATAATAAATTATAAAATGCGTCCTTTTACAATGTTTTTTGCGTTTGCTCATTCATAATTTTTCAACATTTTTTTTACTCATTTTCTGTTATATTTTTTTATATTTGTGGAAAGTACTTAAACTGCCAAGAACATATCTCATCGTAAAAACGATATTAAATTATTGTACTTTGTCAACGGTATTTATGTCCATACATATGAGTCGGTTAAATTTTGCAAGACGGATATACTAAGAGAGAATTATTTATATACGGTTGAAGTATGAACGAGTTTCGAACAGTCGGCGAACACTTTGCAACCGCTGGCACGTGGCCCTAATTGCACCGTCACGCTCGAGCTCGAAAATGCTTTAATTAACATTTCCCGAGACAAATTACGCATAAACGTGCCGGTTCCACTCGCACAACCCGCATCGCCGTAAATAATCATCCTTTGACGATCGCATACGTTAAATCGATGAAATCTTTTAACCAAAGTCTTTCACTACAGGATTTGATATTCGAGTTCAATATATACATATATGTACGTATATATATATATTTTTTTTTTTCATTAATTTAAAACAATCATAACTGAGAAAAGTAGATGTAGATTGATTTTTTTAAATTCTTTAAAAGACTTTCAAGAAATTGAATAAACTGAATTGCTTTGTATTAAATTATTATCAATTTCATTACTAAATTTTTGTCTCGTTCAACTTATGAATAGACCTAGATTCTAATACGTCACATCTCTATTTAGCACCACACTTGTTAGTGCTAAATGCGGACGCCCAATTCCAAATTTTAATCGCCCGATACGAAGATTGCGTTCAGGGTCAACGTGAGATAAATAGCATTACTCGATTTAACGTTAAACGTGTGACGAGAATATGTGCTACAATCAAGGCAATTCGCAAATAATGTTATGGTAAAACACATCATAATTCATAACGCCGATCGCTGTAATTTCGATGTTACATTTTATATCTAGTAACTCAGATGAAAAAAAATTGCAAATGCTGCAGATTGGTTCCCCAAAAGTAAAAAAGAGAAAAGAGGAAAAGAAATTATTATTAAATTGTATAACTTGTATAACTTTTTAAACATACTCGAATAATTATGTCACGAGAATTTGTCACAAATTATTATGTTATTATTATTAATATATTAATAATGTTAATCTGTATTATAATGTAATAAAAAATATGTACTTAGGAAGGAAAACTTAATATTGTAAGCATCTCTCTCGAAAAAATTAACAAATAAATTTATTATAAGAATTAAATTAACTATAAGAAATGAATATAATTACAATATTTCTTTTTTAATACAGCTGTACATAATGAATAAGTAAAAACGACAGTCATATGAAAAAATATTAGTCTTTTTGAACACAGCTTAAAAAAGTTCCTCTCGCGATACTACAGGGTCCACCCTTTCGTTTATTATAATGCATCTGTTGAAAAATCGGTTTAACATCGTGCTAGAATATTAGCACGTGGACACACAATATCGTGCCTCTCACAATATTTACACTGTAGACCCAACGTTTTACTTGTATACGATCCAAAGTAGAACGATACAAACGTACGTTTCTCGACACACATCTCGGACTCATCTCGCACACATCTTGCACACATTCGCGAATTGGCTCGTCCAGATTATCTCCTCGCATTTTGAATTTCCACTACAATTCCGCGAGCCTCGCTAATATTAAGTTTCTGGCTGATATTTTGAGATCCCGGCTAAATAATCATGTCGCGTGAAATTAAGACGCGAGTCTGGTCGCGGCTTCGCTTCGGGACGGATTGCATCGCGTTTCAGCGGCGTGCGTTACAATGCAATTCAGTACTAACAATAAAATGACATTGATAAAAATGTAACTTTATCGTTGTTAACCCGAATATTATAATTACGAATGAGTTAGTGTTCCAACGAAGTCATTCTACCTCGCAGGTGAGGCTCTATCTCGTGAAATTGAGACGATGCCCGCGTCGACGACGCGGCCCGATGATATAAATACGCGGGATGTGAAGGATGCGTTAAAAAATTGAAGACCCCACGCGAGAGAAAAGCGGAGTTACCTGGCAATGGGGTCGTATTGATTGTCATGCCGACGTGAGGGAAAGTGCGTCGGAGAAGAGCGCGGGAGGAAAAGGAAAATGTTAGCCGCGACGGACGCGGAGCAGGGCGCGAATAGCGGCGTGATAGTGTCGCAGCTCGCGAATTCGCACACCCCGCAGGATTTCACGGTCTCACGCCTGCTGTCCACGCCGACGCACTCCTTGGGTAAGGAATGTAAGAGTTGTGTTTTTATATCACTGTAGAGAATGGCACGTTATTAAATTAACTAGTTAATTATTGTTAATTGTGTCCCCGTAACGAAGCTCGGAGGACTCTTCAACGGAAGCTTTTTGGTATCAACTTGCAATTAAGAAATTGAAAGTCGTCGTTTCCTCCTGTTTTCCGCTGCTAATTATTCGAAAATAGCGCGGACACTCGATATTTTTACTTTGCAATTATTTTATTATAATTATAATTTTTTTGTATATATAGTATATTGTACTTACGATTAATTTAAATGGAATTTTATGGAATATGGAAAATGTTTGACTGGCATGAGAACGCCGGCGATCCATTGCGAGTGATTTAATCGCATCCCTTTGCATTTAATCCGCGGTTCACGACGCACTTGATTTCATCGAAATCGCGCATTTCCAGTCATGCTGCTCGCATTATGCCGCTTTGATGAATGCTCAAGTATAGTGGAGTCATTCAAAGAATGGCCGCGGCTGTTAGTCGAACCGCGCGCGCGTTCCCCTTTTTTTCCCTTTTTCCTTTTTTTTTCGGAGCAGGCCGCCGGTATCGCGAGCGGCATCTTCGAGCCCGCACATTTCGCTGCGCGATGAAGACCATCGAGAAAAATAATTTCACATTCTTCTCGCGGAGCGACGTTTTTACGCGCGCGAAAAGTATGTAATGCTAAGCGAGATTGACGTACGTTCTCCGCAAACGGTACTTTTATTATGCCAAAAATAATAAGTTTCCGTCGATCCTTTTCATCTAATGTAATAGTAAAATGTTAGAAACTGTTAAACTTTGAAGCACAAATTATACAATCATTCAACGTGCGTGTACAATTATATACATATATAATAATAGCATATTAAAGCGAGTACAAATATTTGAGAATGCCTAGTAGAAAAATATGCCACTTTGTCAGAAAAATTAATGAATAAAGGAATTTACAATTTCGAAGACTAAATTGATAACGAGATATCACTAATAATTACCACGTTTACATAGATTGCAGCGAGACTTCTTCTGCTGCTGGGAATAGAAGACCCAGGAGAAGCAGGACGACCTTCTCGGCGCAACAGTTGGCCGCGTTGGAGCGGGTCTTTGAGAAGACGCACTATCCGGATGCCTTCGTCCGCGAGGAATTGGCAACCAGGGTATCCTTGTCAGAGGCCAGAGTGCAGGTAATGTAATCTGTCGCATGCTCATAATATAGTAAACCGATAAATATACTAAAAGTTTATCTAGAAATTTATAAGAAAATAATTGATTTTTTTCCCTTCTTCTCTTTATACTTATCATTTTATTTAATATATATATATATTTTTTTTTTTTTAATCTAATCAAAAATTCTGACTTATCATTTTCTGTGTTTGTTCTATTTTATTTTATTTTAATATTTCTAATTTCTAATCATGCAGAGTAAGCCATGTAATGAATACTTAAGGCCTTTAGATTACATATTTGATTATTACATAATTAAAAAAAGTATTATCGATGGATTGGTGCAAAACAATTAAAAAATTATTTCTTCGAATGTTCAATTCTTCCGACAAATATCTGATGTATTGTCAATTTCTTTTGGTGCGCAATTTAAAAAAATCATAGAATCATTCATTAAATCTAAACATATAATAGAAGTAAAAAGAGCTAATATCGCTGATTGTCTCGAAGAACGTATAACCGAAATCCAGAAAACATTAGATAAGTAGATAAAAGATCAAACTGGGATACACCGGGAGAGCATCATTCTCAATGATGTTCGATCTTGTTCCACCCCGCTCGAGAATGATGGAACGTGGCGGAACGATAAACCGCCGGCTCGAAATGTTCACCAACCGGCTAGCCAGCCAACCGAGCAGCCGACCAGCCCACAGAACGAGCGGACCGCTCTTTGAAGCTGTCTTCTACTCGGTAACCGAGAAGACTAGCTGTCCGAGAAAGTATCACGACGGGCACATGTGTTAGGCTCTTGTACCGAACGTAACGCGTCGCCAGTAACACGAGGGAAAGAAAGATGAAGGAGAAGGAAGAAGACGCGGGAGAGCGGGCGGCGGAAGGTGGAGGTCGCGGACAGCTAGGCAGAAAATCGGAGGAGACAGGTTGTCAGAGCAGAAAGAGAGACGGAGATAGAGACAGAGAAAGAGAGAGAGAGAAAGGAGAGAGATAGAGAGCTATGATTAGCCGGACGGCGGCGACGCGCGCTCCAGCATCTGCGCGCTCCGGCGTCGTGCGTCGAGCACGTGTTCGCGTCGCCGTCGCCGTCGGCCGTCGCCAGCGGTCCATGCCGCGTACACGCGTCTGTCTGCGTCGTCGGTACGCCTGCCAGGAGCCGTCACGCTGTCCCGTCTTCGGCCGGCGCGCCGCGTCCTTCCATCCCTCCGAACCCCGCCGCCGCCGTCGCCGCCGTCTACCCGTTCGAAGATGCGTGATTTTTGGAGCAACGCGAGACGAGGAGGAGCGTCAATAGCGCGAGAGAGGATATCAAGTGTTTCGCCGACGGTTCTTCGTTGGAAGTGGTGACTCCGACGGCGAGCGTGTTCTTCAAATTGAATTTATTTGTCTTGTGGCTTGGTCTTCCTCGAGTGATGTCGGGTGAACAGCAGCGTTTGTGATACAGTCGGACCTGTCAGATCCATTAGATTTTCGTTGGAGATACTCCTAAAAGGCGGCGCGGTCCTTTGAGTCGGATTTGTTTGAGTTAGACGCTAGACTTCAATTCGTAGAATTCATTTGAGAGACGGGCGTACTCTCTTTTGAGAGATCGGAAGAAACTCGATGAAGCGCTAATCAGCGGAGCTAAATTAATAAATATACCTACATGTTAAATGATTAAAATTAAGAAGATCTACAAATGAGTAAACTACCGTTCCAAAGAGACATCGAAGCGCGACTTTGACTCGAGAAGCATTTCGGCGGGCTGATCCAATTTTTTGGATCAATAAATTGAATTTATTATGAATTTACTTTAACGCCCATCAGATACGTTTTCAATAATAATTACACACTCAATCTTAGAATTTATTCTTAAAAAATAATTTTTTTGTTGCGCGCCAATATCTCGAAGTTATTATTTTTCTTTATTGTCGCCAATATCACTCACGGAAATAAAATCACACTATTACTGTAGAAATTCTTTAATCCTTTTTTATTATAAAATTATTATTCATTTTCGCTAAAAATAACAGATATCCCGATTTCCTTCTTTTATTGTTTATTCCCGATTATGCACAAAAAGTCATTCTCTTCGCACGCGGAGAGTTCGTCCCTTCATTTCCCACTCCTGTCAATTCCAAAGGACTTCATTTTTACGATTCAACGGAGATGAGAGGCACCGCCGGCAAAAGTACTATGTCGTTTCTCCTGCACAGGTGTGGTTCCAGAACAGGCGGGCGAAGTTCCGACGGAACGAGCGGAGCTCGGCGATGAGCCGGGGCGTCTCCGCGGGCAGGGAGATGGAGGCCGCGCTACCGCTGCGTCCTATCAGGGTGTCGCATCCTCCGCAGCATCCGGCGGAGAGCAGCGCGGAATCGTCGCAGGGCGCGGCCGCTACCACCCAGGTGACGGCGCAGTATTCTTACAGCG
Organism: Tetramorium simillimum; assembly: GCA_011636635.1. Classification (NCBI taxonomy): domain Eukaryota; kingdom Metazoa; phylum Arthropoda; class Insecta; order Hymenoptera; family Formicidae; genus Tetramorium; species Tetramorium simillimum. The sequence continues at coordinate 27,379 of VBVQ01001631.1, forward strand.
ACTATTGGCGAACGACGCCGCAGCATTACGCGGTGCAGACCGCCGCGACCGCCGGCTGCCACGGCTTCGCCGCGAACGGCGGCCTGGCAAACGTGGGCCTGCCGCCGTACCATCATCATCAGGCCGACATCCACCACGGCACCCTCGACGGCACCGCCGTGAACGGCCTGAGCGCCCTGAGGCTGCGGGCACATCCCTACGGCTCGACGTATCCAGCGATGCACGCGAGTATGTGACACTGTCCTTGGAAATCGAATCTCCGAGGACGCTAAAATGTAATTTAGATCGAAGGAACTTGAGCTTCTGAGATCGGATTTACTTAAGTCAGGAAAAAAAAAAAGAGATATTTTCATCCAAAGTAAATAAAAAAATAATCTTTAGCCTCTCTTGTAGGACACGTGCCGCGACGAGAAACTGTTTCGTAGGTATTATTTCTAGATTCTCCGCGATTCTCTCGGCAACTGACCAGCAATAGTGTCCATTTATAAATTCGCGCGTCGTAGACTGGAATACTTATTACGGTTTTATTAATGACTTTCTTTTTTCGCGGAACCGACCGTTCGAGTTGCTCCAATATCGTTCTGGAGATGTAACGTGACGCAAAACGCGAAGGATCGTTTATCGGGATCTCTATAAAATTGATCAGAAAACTCGCTCGAATCGTCCAAACCAAAGATAAGCTCGACTGTTAAGAATAAAATTGAGATCGTAGTCGATTCAAGATGATCTCGCGCAGCATCTAGTATCCATGGGGCTATGTGCAAAGGTTTTACGGATTATCGCTGCAAACGTCCAACATTGATCGTGTGCCTTATAACCAACGATAATGATTAGATTAGGGTTTAAGCTGTAAGTTCTGAACACACAGGGTAACAAGTAAATAAGTCATAGCGCTTCTTTTTCCCGTCGATAGAATAGCACATTAAGTTATATGAGGAAGTGTATTAGAACATCGCAATATTTTAAGTACAGAATATACAGAAAATACGGCATTCTACACGAAATTATGGCCTTATACATATATATGTAGATGGTATAGATAAAGACAACATCGTGTGCAATAAAAACATTGAGATCGGAGAACGTCTTTTCGGGGTATTGTTTTTTCATATATATAATATATATATAATCAGAAAAGTACACAACATATAGATATATGTAACAAATACATGTATATATGTACACATATCGAAATATATATTGGCACAGGATTAGAATATAGTCAACCGGCGTACATATTGATCGTATCCATATCTTATCTCACTCTTAAAATTATTCTCAACCCTCAGCAGGTACCATGGAGTTTCTATTTAATATCATGGTGTAATTAAAGGAACATGCAAATAATGCAAGATCTTACATTCATAAAATGATATGATTAAAATTCTTTTCTTTATTAATTAATTCTCCTTATAGATTTTTTCAATTTGGACAATATCTTACATGGAGTAACTTAAACTTAAAATTGACAGTTTAAAAAAGTATATAATTGCCTGCCGAGGGTTAAATACGTCAACATCTACGTCAATCATTTTGGACCATAATGATATTATAATTTAACAAGACAAACATTCAAAAAACATCAAAAGGATACCTACAAGGTATCCAAAACGTTATAGCGTCTAAAAAGTATTCGACGCGTTCTTTACAATGTTTTTCCTGACTTGTATTGCCTTGATAAGGTATATCAACAACCTTGGAAAATTTCATCAAGTATAAACTTTAACATTTCCATTTTCATAAATTCAAGGTTGATTGCTATGATATTTTCAATATATTTACTCTGTGCCTACTATACCGTTACTTGAACATTCTGCACAACATTGCTCCAGTCGAGCTTGGACGGCACCAGGTAAAAAGCCGGTGCGATCTTACTTCCACAGGGGCACTGACTGCCAGCGATCCAGCTGTACGAACCGAGTTTCGTGTTACATTTAGGGCAATTCAATTTACCCTCAACATTATGTGTAATATCGGGCATCCAGGCCAGCGGTTCTACAAAATAGATCTTATCGCAGAGCTCGACTCGCGCCGACTCGTCTCTCCTCTGGATCAATTTGTCACAGCTCTCGCCGTCTTTCGAGCCGCTTTTGACACTGATATGCCTCCAGATTTGTTTCTCGCGTGGTGCATGAGGTAAAATATTACTAGCGCTCGCCACGATGCGACGGCACTTCTTACAGCGATAAACCGACGGCTCGGGACGCACGGTAGTCAGCGCGGGATCTGGCTTCACCAGATCGACGCAGCTCTGGGGAAGAATGCGAGCTTTACGCACCTTATCGGCGGCGATCTGCAATCGATACATCTTGAACTGCACGTTGGTACTGTCGACGCCGTAGTCCATTTTCTCGTAGAGCCGCAACTGCGCTACGAAGCCGGGGTTCGGCGCGACGAAGCGACGCTTCGACTTCACCACTTGGAGCGCATCCGCGAAGCTCCACTCGTGCTTCTTCATGGTGTACGCGATCACCACGGTAGCGGATCGCGATACGCCGAAGTAACAATGCACCAGCACCCTGCCGTCGGAGTCGATGGCACGGTCGATGAATTCGTAAGAGTCTTCAAAGTGCGTTAGCAGATCTTCTCGCGGCATATCCGTCACTTGAATATACTTTATGATTAAATTCGGGAGACGTTCCTGGATCTTTCTTGGCAACGGGCAAGAATCTATTGTTAGTATATGAGTTATTCCAGCTTCCTTCAGCCAGTCGACGTCTGTGGCAGCCGTGAGATTACCCAGGAACAAGCCTGGCTCGATCTCATCAAAGCTGCACGGGCCAGCGTCAAAATCTTCTCTTGTTAACTTACTCGCGTCTTCTTGCGCCATATTCAGCACTCTGCAATCATGAGCGAAGCTGCGGAGGGTATTTCTAAACCTAGTCTTACAATTAGGATTGCTATCTATTTTATTATTTGCATTACTAAATAAATTACTAAATATTCAAAATAAATGGCAGATCAAATTATGACATACTTCATATTGATAAATAATATTTACAACATTTAATGATTGATATAGAAACAGAGAGTAGGAATTTAAAGAATGGAATTATATATTTCAATTTTCTAATGGCACTTGTTTAATACTCATTCTATATTTACTCATTCTTTATTTATATTTATATTAAGTATAATCCTTAGAAAGCGAATAAACATATATGTAATGTTAAATATATTATTAAAAATATTAACAGGATAAAACTTAACTAAATCACTAAAACTAAATGATCGTTCAGTAAGTAAAGTAGCAATATACTATCCAGACAACATGCATGCTTAAAGAAAACATCTCTTTTATGACGTCTTTGAGATAACACTACAAAACATCTTAAAAATAAGAAAACTTTCTTGACAATTTTGTAAAAGTCTTAGCAATTTTAAAACATCATAATATTATCTGGGTTTGCGAGCAGGTTCGGACAGAATATTATAATAGAACAAATGCATCTGCATTAAACTCATGTTCTGCTAGCAGATACCAATAGAAACCAAGCAGAACCTGTAACCATTTACTTAATATGGGATATCATTTCTACTGTCAATCTGTTGTCACAATACGCTAACAGATTCTGTCATATTTCTGCTTGCGTTCTACCAGCAAGATTTGTAGCAAAATGTTTCGCAAAATCTGATTTCGACAGCTTTGACTATCAGAAACATTAAAATTTGACTACAACGTTAAACAGGTACAAGGGTTACAGGGACAAGTGCACAATAATTGACTCTCGCGACAGAAAAGGAGATACAAAATTAATGGTAGAAAGTATAAAATGGACTTGCCTGGACAAAGAAAAGGTTATCCTTGTCGACAAAAATATACAACACAGTATTAACGGCGAATCTATTTTGGAGAGACATGCCTTACATCGTTTGACTTGCAACTCACTTGGTGCTCGCGATTTCGACTCAAGTGTCTCGGACAACGACAAAATGACACGCGCGCGATTTCCACCTGCTGCAGTCCGACGGGACTCCTCGAGAAGGGACGGTTTTCGATCAAATCATCTTCGAGAACCTTCGGATTTACGTGACGAGCCGATGACACGTAATCGCGGAATATCACCGCTATCTGACATTATTGTCATCGAAAATGTAAAATAACAATTTTCAGAATCAGCTGTGCTTCTCGCGCCTTGTCCTCGTCACCCGCCATTCGGTGCGTTCGGAGTGTTCGAAAATAGACTTGCCGGCAAAGAAGTCAAGTTGGCAGCACTGAGTCGCTACTGGCCAGGTTTACATCGAAAGTGTTGTTTAGGGTGCGTTCGGGAAGACGCTACTAACGCTATCAACGCAAACGCTACCAGGACTGTACGCAGAGCCAATAGCGCGATAGCGCCCCAAACAGCAAATAGCGTGCGTAATAGCATAACCGCCAAAATAAGAATCGCGTTGAAGTTGCGTAGTTGCCGTTTGCCGAGCTGCCAGTATATACGTCTGTAAGTATTACAATATTACATTCCTGTATGTAATATTTCCGTCCGTTAATATTTCTGCTTCCTATAAGGATACTTGTTAAGTTTGGCATAGAAAAAATATATTAAATTGGATAATTGTGAACAAAAAGTCGAGACGTTCTTAAGACTTCTTGCGCAAGACGTTTTTAAGACTTCTCGGACAAGACGTTTTTAAGACTTCTCGCGCGAGACGTTTTTAAGACTTCTCGCGCGAGACCTCTTTAAAGCTGAATTTCATGCGAGTGAAGAAAAGCTAGCGTTTACCCTCACTCCGCCGCATTACAATTCTAGCGTTGAAACGCTAAAGCTATCGCCTCCTTCCTTTTCATGGAGCGTTTTTTCGCTGGCGTTATTTGTATTCAGATTTTAAATGTTATTCGAATTTGTGTT
>VBVQ01001632.1:0-30098 GCA_011636635.1 Tetramorium simillimum
CACGCTTTTTGCGTGTGATGTGTGTCTCCCGTTTTAAGACATCTATGAGTGTGTGAATTTAAAAAAGAATGTGTGAATATCACACATTTTTAAAAATTTACACACTCATAGATGTCTTAAAACGGGAGACACACATCACACGCAAAAAGCGTGTGATACATCCAAAAAAATTTCTTTATATTACATAGAATTTTTTAAATCTTAGAAAATTTTAAAAAATTTTGAATATTCACACATTTAAAAAAAATATGTGAATATTTTTAAAATTCACACACACATTTTTAAAAATTCACACACTCATAGATGTCTTAAAACGGGAGACACACATCACACGCAAGAAGTGTGTGATATTCACACATTCGTTTTAACAGTGTTCACGCTACTAGCCTTCGTTTTGGGAGAACACGTGCGCTCGCTCACGTATGTGATATAATACGTAATTTGATGCGTATCACAATAGGCGGAGGACGCGATCCCGGCGTTGGTTTACAATCCCTATTTTAAATTACTTCGCTGTACGACGGTTATCCCTGAATTTACGCAGGGTCACGTGCGATCTCGTTCCATTTAAACGCGGACTTTGCCGTGTTTCGCTCAGTTCCTTTTCCTCCCTCCTGCGAGCGTCCCGGTGGCCGTTTTTACGCCACCTTCGTCTCGCACGGCCGTAAATCCTTCGTTACCGGAACTTTTTAACGAAACTCTTTCGCGTAATCCCTTCGGCGTTCTGTGTTTGCCGTAAAGATTCCGTCGTCGTCCGCGCGCGCGACACGTGATGTAAGCCTCCGCGTCCCCTCCGTGCACACTTTGTCTTATGCAATACCCTACGGTGGTGGAGAACACGTGCGCGCGTTGGGCGAGCTCGCGAGCGCCGCCTCTGCTTGCCGTGCAAGAATCCGTGGAATTTTTCGAGTTAGCTCCCGGAGCTGCCGCGATCTGAAAATCCGGAACATTTGAGCAAAAACAAAAAGGCCGAACGTTTAATCCTCGCGGAAATACGGAGTAATTCCGCTGTCTTCCTTCCCCCTCCACCCCCCTCCGAATAGTCGCTACCTTCGCCTGTTCTCAATTGTCCTTTCGGTCCGACTATCCGGCTACTTTTTCTCTTTTTAATTAAAACAGAACTTTTGTTCAATTACATTATACACGGGCCGTATCAGATTCACCACGAGTCACGAGTTTTTAGCCATGGGTATACTCGAGACCGAATTAAGAAGAACAGAGGTTGTTCCAATATTGCAGCATTGATAATTGGATTGTGTACACAGTGGGGAAACTTCATTTTTCAGTTAATCTTGAAACCCAATTTCGTAAGAAAATTTAACTTTGTCATGATACTAATAATAATTCATTTTATTGAAGCGTATAGATTTTATTCTGATAGTCGGATAATTACACGAAGAAGGAAACGAAAAAGATGTAGACGTCGGCAAATTATGATGTATACCTGTAGGAAGAAGATGATAATTTGATCTCGAGGGAACAAGATGTAGAACAAAAGAAAAGGGGCAAAAAAACAAGGCAGAAAAGATTTTAAATGTTCAGGTCGTCGTATAAAATGTGAAGAATATAAACACAACTTAAAAGTTAAATGTTAAAAATGGAAATATTTCGGTCGGCTTACAGTTAAGTTTTCGCAAAAGAAGAATCCACGTTCGGCTCGAAACTCAAAAAGAAACTTAATATTGCGAGACTGAGAGTTAATTTTGCGAGGAACCGACGTTCTTCGTCAATCCTCTCGGCTCAACAATCGCCTGATTCGTGCCTGCTTGCGCGCGAGTTGCGTATCGAAATAATTTCGCTGCGGCAGGCGCAAATGTTTCTTTGATGACATCGGCTCATTGTCGCTACCTACGCTAATAGTCGCTTTTGCCCGGAGCACGTCTGCCTATTAGCATACGCATTCGAGCGTGTCGCGTTTCTTGCTGCTCCCAGCCGTCCTCGTTCGCTGAATATCACATGAAATGGAATCTCCAAAAGTGCCTCTCCCGCTCATTCCTCTTGATAACTCATTTTCTTAGCAAACAAGCGAAGCGTTGTTCCGCGCGCCACCGTCTATGGTTGCGTAAATGTCTTGTAATTAAGCAGCAAAGCCAATTTGACATTTTCAAGAGCGTCATCTTTTTTGCGTGAGATCATACCCTCAGCTACTCTCATTTGTCGAATATCACGTGAAGTGAAATCTCCAAAAGTGCTTCTTCCGCTTCGTCCTTCTTGCCGACTTGTTTTCTCAGCAAATGGCGAGGCATTATTTCTTGAATCGTCGTGTGCGACTGTAATTATCTACGATTAAGTAAGGAAGCCAAAAGCGTATTTTCTCTGCGCGAAGTCGTGAACGTTGAACAGATCTATGCATTCCGTACTGATTGTGAGAGAAAAATATAGGCAGTTATTTTTGGCCTCAACCATAATTTTATAATTTTATATTATTTCTAAGGAGAATTATGGTTAACATAATGATGCATGTAGTTATCATATTTATTGTTAGCAAAGTTGTTACAAATTAATCATATTTAGCTTGTAACAACTTATAACAACTTTGCTAACAATTAATATGATAACTATATGCATCATTATGTTAACCATAATTATCGTTAGCAAAGTTATAAAATTATAAAATGGTTGAAGCCAAACGTAACTATATTTTTCTCTCACAATCAGCGCGGACGATTACGAAGCGTGCCCTAAATACGTGTGTAACACAGCGATAGAGGGAGATTTTCATATCGCGCGACTTTCCAGCGCCTGACGATCGTTTCGGGTCCGGGAACATTCCGTTATCTCGCTCGGGCGAGAGACCGGTCGGCCAGGGAGCACATTTTAGATTCGCGATTTCAACGATATAGGATTTCTCTCAGGCCGCGGAGGAGAAAGGCCAGCGAAATCCAAACTCTTTGAATCGGCGGACGGCTCCGTGGCCGCCATTGTGTGGGTGGCTTACCGTCGTTTCCCCGGGATAAAGCCCGGGGTATCACCGGATACTGCTCATCCCAAGTCTATCGCCGCGGAGCCCCGTCCGACGGGGTCTCGTGGATCTGTCTCTTGAATTAGAAGGGAGGACGACGCCCAGTGACTTTTATAATCGCCTTTAATGCCGCGCTCTCGCGAAAGGTCACTTTCAGATGCTGCATAACTATTTTATTAACGCTCGCGAGCACTTATTGCGCGGCAGGAACGCCCGACGGGTCTTATTAGTTTCTCTCGTCTCGCTCGTGGAAGAATCAACGTCAGAAATGGACTTATAACTCCTCCGTTTATCTCCACTCTCTACTATTCTACGTGCGATCGACGAAAATAATCGAAAGAATTATATAATTTACACACCAATTACCGTTACGCTCCGATACGATAAATGTAAAACAAAAAAAAAATCGTCCAGACTGATGAATGTAACGGGCAGAGAAATTTCACCGGTGCAATATCGAGCCCGAGACCACGTATATTTTCGCACGGAGAGATGCCTGGCGGCGCGATTCCACCTCGCGCACAACGTTGGCGTAAACAAAACGATGTCTAAAACGGGGAAGAAAAACGAAGTTGGTTCCGGCGTGGTGCGGCCGTGAACATCGCGGCGATCTTAATTTCCTGGGCGGATGGTGCGTGATAATTCCGATGAAAAATTCCATCCTGCGCACAGCGTAATTAACGAGGAGATGGCAGACCGCGCGCGCTCGCGCGCGTTTGTGTAGCGCCGGTCTTGTCCGCTCGCGAAAGGACCTAATTAATTAGATATCCCTACGACAAATTGCTAGAATTACACCTCGCTGATTACAATTAGACGCGGAATGAAATTCCAGCGCAATAAAAGCGCGGCACACTATACTCACGTTATGTCGCTCTCTCTCTCTCGCCTCTCCTCCTTCCTCCCTCTTCCTGCCTTGCATTCATGCGTACGAACGAATGCACGCATACAAGGACTTTTTGCCGCTTACAAGAACTTACTTTTATGAAAAATTAAACGTAAAATTGGAGTTCTTTCATTAGAGTGAAAGAGACGGACGGAGAATAAGAGAAAAATACTGAACAGATATATTCAGTTGCGCTACGAATACTTTGAACTTTTCAAAAGATCTACTCTCTCTCAATGAAACTTCCTATTATTTCATATTTCGGAATTAAAATATCTTAATATAATGCGTTATAAGGCAGAGGAGGAGCAATTTAATTAAAACATCTCAAAGGGAAGCAATAAAAGATATCTTAGGGACAGTATCACATAAGTGCAGTATAGCAATGGAAATGATAATTTGTATTAAAATATATTTTATTTGACGCGTAATAGCTATTATTTCTTTATCAGACTATTACTTCTCTGAAAAATCTACAGCGTTTTTCCCGAGGAGAGTCTCGCAGCTTTTTTTCAATGAGGCGAAAATTAAATTTAAGTAGTTAATAAAAAGGTAAGGGTCGGACGGGAAAGAGAGCGGAACGAAAGCGAGGGAAAAAGATCGTGGGTGGGAGGGGGGAGGCGAAGAGCGAGGCGGGGTGAGGATGGATCGGCTGATCCATGGTAATCGTAAAACCGACCCATGAAAACCGAGGCCGGTGTCTGGATTACGACTGCGAGATTCAAGAATTTTTCCATTTATCGCCCTTCTTGCATGAACGCATACAAGAATTCGATACGAGAATATGGGTGGCTCTCTCTGCTCTTCGAGAGACCGGCGCGGCGCTCCGGCGGAGCGCGGAGGTGAAATCCGGGGAGGATGCTACCCATCCTCGACCTCCGCCTTGAATATCTAATCGACGGCGTGCTGCTCGCTCATGCATGCACTTCGAATCGCGGGCTGGCGCATTCCACGAGACACTACTCGTCGACGATGCCGAGCGTGTTCGTTCTTTCGTTCCCTTTTTTCGAACATTCGCGGCGCATCGTATTTTTCCAAGCGCGACGCGCGCGCGACGCGATCATCTCGTCGTGATATCCGGCGAGATTGAAAAGGGCTGAGCGCGACACGTAACGCAAAATGCGTTGTTTTGTTTCTCGTTTACCGATGACGTAGGGTTAAAACTCGCAAATTGATTCTAAAGGGAGAAAATCTTTTTTTTTTTTTTTTTTTAATTTTGATGATTGCCAATATACGTTATTGTTGTCTAAATATTTTCTAGTACGTGTTTTCTAGTTTATTTTGTAGCAAATATTAGAGAGCTTTTACTACATTATTTACAGAAAATATAATTTTTGTTATATATATTATATTCTACTGATGTTTGTCTTCTATAATTAATTCGTGTTATCGAGAGGGAGAAAATGGCGTAAATAATTAAACGGTGTTAACATTGTTGTAATGTTTCAGGCCAAATCACCCCAGAAGTTTTGCCCGAGTTTTTAGCTCCTTTGGAAAATCACACGGTGATTCAAGGTCGTGACGTCTTCTTCACCTGCGTTGTTAATCATCTGCAATCGTACAAGGTACAATTTTTTTCAAATAACTCTTCTTGCACATTGTCGTAAAAAAAGGACTATCGTAGCACGAATATTAGAAAAAAAAGGTCGACAAGAAAACATAAAAGTACAATGTACATTTGGTATAAAATGTCGAGATTTTATATCAAGAAATATAACAGCGTTTTTTTAGAGCTCTTCAAAACATATAATAAATATAACGCACAGTGTTTCCACGAAAGTTTGTATTTTTATCCGCGCGAGAGGAAAAATTATATCTGTCAATAAGACAATCTAAATTTGCACATTTTCCCGTTTAGTTTTATTTACTCTTTCTTTCGTGAATCTGAGTCTTCATTTTAGCTACTACGAATGATGCGAGCGTTGTAGACTAATTTTAGATAAGTGTATTTAATGTATATATTTAATTTGATAAAATTCACACTTTTATCTTTTCTCAATTATTCTTCAATTCTTCATCACTCCTCGTTATATTATTTTTCAATATTCATTGAATCTCAATGACATATCAAATTTAATTATACGCTAATAATAAGTCAGCTAATGTATTGAATTAATTTTATTCTCTGATTACACAGATTTTTAAAAGCGGCCGTCCGCTTTTCGATTAGCGGAGTACTCAGTTAATCGTAATTCCCGTTTTCGAGAGATAAATTTCGAGAAATAAAATCCTCTTCCGGTGTTTCAGGTAGCCTGGATAAAATCGGATTCCCGAGCAATTCTGGCGATACACACGCACATGGTGGCGCACAATAACCGACTATCCGTCACGCACAACGGGCACAACACGTGGAAACTGCACGTGTCGAATGTCCAGAAGAACGACTCCGGTACCTACATGTGTCAAGTCAATACCGATCCTATGCGCAGTCAGGTGAGACCCTTAAAGTCAACTGCTATCCCAAACGTTTACATTTACCCAAGCGTCGAAAGGCACACATTTTAGAACAACGCGACGTAATTAAATATCATTAGCTCGGTTCTTTTTTTTTTTCAACGACGCTACGCTTTTCCCCGCGTATTCGCGCACGCATCTTTTCATTATTATTTCCCGCTATTTTCTTTAACGACACGGGTACCCGCATTTTTTGAAATACCGCAAATGTCGCTTCAAACAGCATTAATCCGGTGCGTTGAAACGCGCTGCAACGCGCATCCGCAATAACAACGTATCTCTGTTAAATTAATTTCCATTTACCGTCCAGCCGACGCTTTATTTTTCGACGGCGTTTCCACGTTGGGGCCGCGCGCGCACGGCGGTCGTTACACACGCGGCTCTATCGATTTCCATCGACAAAGCGCCGCGTCGCGTCGCGCCATGTAATTCGATTAAAAAGATCGAGGTTTCGCGCAATTTCGTCGGATCCGTCCGGGGGAATTTTTAAAATTCCATACACAAGCCCGACCATAACTTTTTAACGCGCACTTTTTCTTCGGTCCTCCGACCATTATTTTGCGGTGCAATATCGGTTGTAATATCAGCCTACCGCTGCGGCTGCAATCCAGAGTCGAGAAGGCAAGGACTTTTAACGTTATTTAAGGTGGAAAATCTCAAGCTGTCAATATTGGAGTGCAGCTTATCCCCCAGGTTCTTAAAGTCCAAGCTTCTCACGTGTTCTTGATTTTAACAGCTTTTTCCTTTTTAAATGAAAAATAGTCGTGTCACAGGTATATTTACTAAATACTTATAAAATATTCTTGAAGTTGTAAACGTTTCAAATTTGACGTAGGTAAATACATTTTACGTAATACGTGTGCGGAGCGCCGGAGAAAAAAGAAATTCAGAGAAACGGAAACGTTTTCTTGCGTACGTTAACCTCGAGGTAATTTTCATTCGCATTGTCAACATTATTCGTACAACTTTATCAACATTTCCGGCTGCGAGAGAAGAGAGAGGGAAAGGGGAAAGTTCAATGATAAACACGCGATATTCGCGCGAAGAGAAAATTGTGTGACGGTCAGTGAAATGGCGAGGGAACGGAACTGTCACGACGCGACGTCGCGTGGTTTTAATTATGCAGATTTTCGGTAGAACGCAACCCGGAGAAGGCGCGCGGAAAATTACTGCTGACGTAGAAGCGCAGCAGGTGTGCACACGGGTCTCGGACTGTTTTCCCGAGGTACTCGGATCGGCCGTTCGAAATATCCCATCGCACCTTAAATCCCGAGTCGGGCGTTATGCCGTCGATCGACGGTGAAATTATTCATCGCGCTTACATCGATGGTTTTATCCACTCGGGACGCGCATCTAAACCGGACAATTACTATAGTCTTTCATTCACAAGATTTTTAGAAAATACTTCTTTTTTCTATTAAAATATAAAAATAGAAGAGAAAACGCTCGAACAGCGATACGTAAATTTTTTAATATTATTAATGATGTTTTCAGAAATTTGAAGATATTGGCTTATCGACTAATTTCTAAAAAGAACGCTAAATGTAAAATATTAACGTATCCAATTTAAATTGCATTAGCCGATTAAATGTATTCCTATGCATATTCAATTGTTCCCAGAAAATTCTGATCCCGGATCTCCCTCCATTCATTTTTTTATCCTCTCTATCCTCTTTTCTTTTTTCCACATACACACACATATACATACACACACACACACACACATTCGTGTCCCACTCACACTTATCATTTGTCTTGCTTGCACCACGACGAGCACTCTGGGCCCTTTATCTCGCCGCAGGGCCGTATATTGCATCGGAAGGTTTCCCGCTCTGCCGGTCGCATTGAATTCCGCGGGACATGTGCACCGCACCACGACCAGTAAATTTGACCTACATTCACATTAACCCATAACACACCGGCGACCGCCGGTACGTGCCCAGGGACGTAAAACGACGTCTTTTTTACACAGCCACGTGACACTTTAGCACGGTTTATGCCGACTGACATCTCTCGCAAGGCGACGACACGATATTTCCGGCCTGACGGTGATGTAGTTAATACTGAACGCGTCAAACACGTGCAAGATAAAATATCGTTCGCTCTTGTATTTATCATACCAGATTGTTGTTGACTCCTATAAATTATACGTTTTGTTTGAATTTTGCAAGAACTTCTTACTTGTAAACATTTCATTTTTAATTTCTTAAATTAAGATTTTTATTTGTATTTTAAAAACTATAACACTATGAAATAAATCTGATTGTTTTTGTATTTAAAGATTAATTCGTCAGAAAATGTTATGTATTTAAGTATAAAAAAATTTTTAATTTATAAATTTTTAAATTTAAATTATTTTTTAATTAATAAAATTTGATAAAGGTATTTTATTAGTATTATTTTTATATTCTTATAATTAAAAGAGCTTTTAATTATCTTCTTTTTAAGTGCTTTTGTGTAAAAGCATTATTGAGGAATATGAGACAACGGAAATATCATATTGTTGTTTTTATATTGTTATTTTACAACTGAGAATATATTGTAAAACATTAAATTTTTGTTCTCTAATTAAACGCAACTGAAGTTCAGATTTCGGCAATTATCAGGGAATTTTATTTTTTATCTATTCACGCATTTATATAAATAATACAAAATATATGAACATTTTTTACGTTTACACGTTTCAAACTATATTACCGTTATAGCAATATTAACTGCGAAATTTAAATGATATTTTACTGCAATATTAAAATATTATTATGGTGGGCACAGAACTCATCCTGGCAACTTTTGTATAATAATGAGAGAGGACGAAGCGCATTTGCTAAATAAAAAAAACAAACTCGTATAATAATAGGAGCAAATTCAAGCGAGTGTTTATTTTATTTCGCCTAAAACCATAAATTCTCTTGCATGTTCGTTTCATCGAATTGGATAGGCTACGTGCACTATTCCATGTCCAGTAAATTCTATACTCCTGCCCGTGCAAGGACACCCTCATCGTGTACGTGCTCGGGACCGTAAAACAATGTACTTTTTTTTCCGGTGAATAGTTTGAGCCTTGTCTTTGCTCAGACAGTCTTAGTATGACCTCTCTACGAGCTGTTTACTCCGCAAGAAAGAATTCTTTCTAACTCTTTGATCTTCGCGTTCATAGTACATCAAAATGCAATTAATCCGTTCTTATCCTTTTGCTAGGAACAGTTTTAATAATGAAATGATTCAGATTGCTGCTGCACAAAGAACGCGATAACAGAAGCTCTTTTATAATATTCGGTGTACTCTGATATATAGTTTAGAGAGCAATTTATATAAAAGTTCAAATTGTCCCGATATGATATATAATTGCAAAATTAAAGGATTAATGATAATGTTAATTTTAACTATAAAATATAGACAACTCTGTCAGAGATTGGTAATGTAATTTATTTCTCGTTAAATTCTGATTTATTATATCGTTTGTATGTATTTTCATTTCTACAAGGAAATTATATGTTACAACATACATATATTATAACAAGGTCGCAATGATAAAAGCTCTTAAATCCGAAGTTTCTTGCGATACGCGAGATTTTTTTTATATCTCCTTGTTTCAGATGGGATATATGCAAGTAGTAATACCGCCCGATATAATGGATGACGAGTCCGCAGATGGTATGGTCACTCACGAAGGAGGCAATATAAGATTGCGATGCGTCGCCACCGGCTCGCCGCACCCTAACGTCACTTGGAAACGAGAGGACGGTCGTAATATTATCCTCAGGGAAGATGGGAAAAAAATAGGTAAGTATACTTGTGCGAGGATCTTTCGAAAGCGATTTCTTATCCACGAAATTCTATCTAAGCGATGCAAAATTTACTCTGAAAATTAAATAAACGAAATGTATTTAAAACTGCAGTACTGGGAATTTTTTAAATTAGGAATATTAAAAATAAAAAAGAATTTAATTTTCATCAATCACAAAATGCGAAAGGCGGATTTCTGTAATTAAAAATTATAGATAGGGGATCATCTCTTTTTTTTATTATATATTAATATTAATATATTAATATTTCGGTAATAATAATAATGCGGAATCGCGATGAAGCAAATCTAGATTTGAAATACATTCGAGGCCTTCTCGCCACTTGATATCATTATTAACGTAAATGATAATTAACGTTCATCACTGTGAGAGGCATTCAATAGACATACATTAGTGGATACGTACATTAGTAGATTCGGGTACGCCGAACTCAAAATGTAACACGCAAACCGCTGTGCAGTCCATGCTCTGATGAACTTATATTCACTTACCGTTGATATTTTAGAATAAGCTTTGAATCGCATTACATTCGCAGAACTCAGCATTCTCGTAAAATCGAGTTATCCGAGATTCCTTTGAAACCGCATGTTTCACGAACGCATTTGGCAAGATGACTATATATATTTCGTCGGAATAATAACAGATTCAACAGAATCAAACAGTGCAAATTACGACCGTCTGAGACACGCGATACACGGGCATAATGTAAACTGGATTTATATATACACGAGGATATTCCAAAAACAGAGCGTACTCGCTCTCTTCCTTGTAAGCCTATCATACGTAGAATTAGGATCAAAACTTTCTCTAATTAATACTTGCAAAAAGTTCTGCGAATTCTGCGGGAAAACGATATACCTACATAATGATATGTTGTATTATACAAAGATGATTAAATTTAGTTTGAAGTTAAATTTACCTTGCATTATATTGTTAAATAGCAATAGGATCTATTCATTTAATGAATTCCTTGATGCTCTCATATTTTATGTAGATTCATTCATTAGATTCATTCATTTCATTTATTAGAATACATAAACCGTTACTATTTAACAATATGTAATCCGAATATTGTGCAGCCAATTACATTTTCTTTTTATCATTTGTTAATAATTTCACATTCTCGATTTTAATGATACTAATTGGTTTCAGTGACGTAACAACAAAGATAATAATAATAATAATACACGAGCATATGCGTGCGACATATACATATATGTATATTTTCGAGATAAAGATATATTGGTCTTGAATTTTCATTTATGATTTAATCAAATGGAATTTAATATAATCTCTAATCATAATGATAATTCTAATTAATAGCTGTTTAATAATATGTAAAACAGGAACATATTTTGATTGTGCATTAATACTTTCATCACGTTAATCAGTGCAAAAGTTTGTTATTATTACAACTTATTTAATTTCTATTAAAATAATGGTTTAATAAAATTCTCGCTGTTTGATCAAGCATTCGAAGCTAATTGAGAATAAAAATATATTCATTTAATTTAGAAAGATAGGATTGCTGAGAAGTGTTCACAACAGCATGAATATAATATGAAGTAAGCATATTTTAGCATAGATTACAAAAACAATTAGAATATTGATAATTAACTCAGTATAGAATATATAAATTTCTGCATAAGCGTGTTCTCTCGCCTTCTCTCTTAAAAATAATTTTGGTTATTATTTTAAAACAGAACTGGTCGGAGAGTTCAGAGTTATTTTAAAGTTTAGAGCTTGACATTAGTTTAGGATTCACACATTCAAAGTTGACATCTGACTTTGTATGGGATGTACGTTGAATGGCGAATTCAAACTGCAAAGCGGACATATTGCAGAACAGGGTCATAGGTAACGCTCGTGCATTGCCGACATGGTTTCTCGTTCCCGATCATCTTACCTTCATTATTGAACTGCGTCTTCGATTTATTGTCATTGTTGAATGCGGAATAATTTATTGAACACTGCGGATATCATAGAGGCTGTACAAATAGCAAATACATAAATTCCCATAAGGAAGAAATAACAGCGTAGAGGACGGGAAATCAAGATCTAATTCCAAAGAAAAGTTCGCCCTGCAAGTATAATATCATCATTTGTCATAACTATCAAAATACGAGAGTGATATTTGATTTTATCCCTAATAAATAACAAATAAATAAAATAAATAAAAGATCCTTTGTGTAAAGATAAGAAAAGTCACCGTGGCTTGAAGCAACGCAATCGTTTCTTTAATGAGTACCGATAATATTCACTCTTTTTTCACGCCGTTAGGCGGGGATTAAACTCGAGGGGAGTCAGCGATACGCATAAAGCTCCAGAGAAAAAGGTGCCGCGATTACGTCGATTCTCTAATTAAGACGGCCGTGCCGACGCGGCTGGAAAAGTGTCGGAACGATAAAGTGTCGGGGCGCATCAGCGCGGAATAATCGATCGTCTCTTGCGCTTACTCGGGCCCGTCAGTAATTAATTACAGCGCGAACGGTAATTTACACCCCCGCGGCAAATACATAAGCACGTCCCCTCCCCTCCCCCCCCTCTGCCGCTTCACAATGTATTCACGGGGAGAGCACGGGGAAGTATACGTCTAAAACCATAAATTATTACGACGCGCTGCTTCAAGTTTAATCACAAAATAAATAAATCGATAAATACATATTGCGCTCAACGCGAATCTCGTGCCATTCCCCGTTTCGTTGTTCGCCGGAACGTCGCGCGGTGCGCGCTGCCTCCTCGTTTCTCCGGCCGGGAGCCGTCGAGGGGGCCTCACGCTGACGGTAGCGAGAGATAGCGGTACAAGGATCTACTTAGCGCCTCCTGCGGATTAGGAGAAATTGCGGAAGAATCGTTTCTGGATTCCATAAACTTGAAGCGGGAGCTCGCGATTAATCCTACCCGGAGGATTTAAAGTTTACAAGAGTTAACGACCCCCGCGCGGAGGAGACGAGATCGAGGACGAGGAGCCCGCTTGTCGTCCTCCGCGAGTTAAAGTGCACTTATTGACCGCTCTTACAAGCAATCCGCCCACGTCACCCTGATAATCCGAGATCCGCTATACGGGGGAAGTACATCCCGTGTACAAGCGCCGATCCTGCCGGAAGGATCTCCGAATCCCCGACGACCTGTCCTCTTAGTGTCATTCCCGCTGGGGAGATCAGTCGAGGAATTTTCGCGTGAAAAAAAGAGAGAGAGAGAAGAGAGGTCGAGAAGCTGCAAGGCGGGTAGAGTAGACATAAAAGAAGAAATTCGCCGATCGTAATCGCCGCTCCGTGCCGTTTTCGTTCCCTCCCATCGTCCTACCGTCGTCCACCAGTGTCAGCCTGATCTCCGAAGCGTCGTAAAAATAGACACCTGGAGGACATCCGGGGTGACACTCGTTAAACGCGGGAGGGACTTCCGAGGGTGAGATCGACCGGAGTGAGGACGCCCCCGAGAAGGACGAAGAGGGGTAACGAACGATAGCGCGCGCGAACGAACGGTCGTAAAGTCGCCTTCCTCCTGCCGGTACCTCCGCATAACTCGCGAGAAGGTGGCGGGCGTAAGAGAGGACGAATCACCCGAGTTGGCAATCGAGATCTCTCCTCACCTCGCGAATGCGTCGTTCACGACGACGTGACTCCTTCGCGTCGCCGATTAAACGGCGAACGGACGTACCCGGGATTGCGGGACTGGATATACGTTGTAAACTTTTACAACGCGTTCCCGGTAACGACACTTGAAATTCGACGCTCGTCAAAACAATGAATCCCGGCTGACTGCATCCCGTGGAAAATTTAAGCGGCGATTTTCGGGGCTTCTTTTTATATTGATTGAATAATAGAGGCGAAAAAGTGCTAAAAGACCGTGTTAAAACAACTTGGTTGTTCATTCAGTTTAAAGCGTTTGGTAAAGAATGTAATCTTTTTTTAAGACTAATGATTCTTAAGGAGAGTGCGACGCTGAAATTTTATAGAAGAAATACAGAAAACAAGGATTCTTAAACGGCAAATCGCGTCGATCGATTTTAAAACTATTCTATATGTAATACATTTGTGAATGCAAATATGTTACGACAGCAAAATGTGTGCGAGTGTTATTTATAAACTAGAAAATGCTGTTTTTTGAGAGCATCTTTAGTAATTGAAATCCCTTTGGTTTTTCTTATCACTTTCATTACTCACAATTCGTCGCAAATGTCGGATTTCTTAGCTATTAAAGACTATTACTCGAAATAATGCTCGAAACGCTGACACATAATTTTTACGACGACGCAATATTAATTCTTGTACTTTTTCCGCTCTTAGCAGGATTGATGACCCCTCCCCAGTAACATGCCATAATATTTCATAATATCCCAAACAATTCTCTCACGTGAATTCCGTCGAAGCTTTTATGTTGAAAATATATTTTCATATGAAAATCACGCCAGCGATTTTATATGTAGACGACTGCGCGCATCAAACACACATTTAACGCAAATCTCAGCAAACTTTATCGGAATTTATTTATCATATTGAAGTTATTGGAATGGCATCTGCATATATTGCGACCACACGCAAAATTATTAATGCCATTAGAAATATAATGCAAAAGTAAATAAATTTTTGCAATTGTAAGAGAAAAAGACTGAAAAAATGCGATAAATCATCTTGTCTCTCAGGACATCATTTTGCACAGAGAAGATACGCGCGGTGTTAAAAATGCTGAATATTGATCTTCCCGGTTGCAGCTCTGAAAACTTTCGAGGGCGAGACACTGGAACTGACGGGAGTGCTTCGGCAAGAGATGGGCTCGTATCTCTGCATAGCCAGCAACAATGTGCCGCCGACGGTCAGCAAGCGTTACTCCGTCGATGTTCACTGTAGGTATCGCGCCGCGATGCGGACGTTAATTAGCCGTCGCCCTGTCGTCGTCGCGTTGAATACAGCAGGGGCAGAACGCCCGAACATCATTCCGGCTGTTCTGTACTCTGATGATCGTCAAGCAATGGTTACAGGCGCCGTCAATCACGCACTTTAGCGAGACGAATCGCGACAGCTTTAATCTCTTAAAAGAAAATATTATCTGTAAAAGACACAATTATAATTGCGAATAATAATTACGGCGAAATGCGACTGTCTGAAAATTTAGAGTCTGGTTCTCAAAGTTATACTATGTTAAAGGATTTCCTGGATCCGTCCCTGTGCGTTATAATTACCTGCCTGTAACCATCCTTCGCAAGTTCACGTGTGACAAGACGGACGGATAAAGATGTGAGGGCGTTAATTAATTATTTAATTAAACGGGGTATATAATGATTATAATGCCGGTGAGGCAATGTGCGCTTGGAGCTTTTTATATCGAAAAATTATAATATATCTCCTAAATCTACAAAAGAAATTGTAGATTACAAAGTAAGATTTTTCAAATTATCTATTAATTTGAAATTCTCTCTCTTTTATATATATATATATATATATATATAGAAGAAATTTTTTAAAGTCACCTAACATTACAAAATTCGATTTTTTACTGACAATTTTATTTTATTGCATAAAGGATATATGCTGATGAAAAATTTTCTTCCTAGGATTCTTTACATTTTTTGAAACTTCTGTATAAATTTATAACTTTAGAAAATTTCTTAGACTTTTTTATACGAGTACCTACTTTTCAGAAATACGAAAAATATCAACATATTTTTTAGGATTTTTTTATCTTACTAGTGGTGTTGTACGCGCGCTTCGCGTGTGCAATTTTCCTCCCTTAAAAAGGAGCTGTAGAAATTTAATTGTTGCCGCTTTTCCGAAGAACGGTTAGTGCACAGTGTCCAATACTGGGGATACTGACCATACTACCGTGGATTTGCACACGACAGCTTTGATCATCTCCCTTACGATCATCGCCTAAATAAATCGATAAATCCTGAACGTTCTCAATATAACGCTTCCTCACAAGAGTGACACGTATTAATCTATTGCACAAGATAGATTTACACGTTATTACGGGAATCGAAGTGACCATCGCAGTCACTTTTTGATGGCAAGGCGCCCAAATGGCTCATTTTTATTTTTTTATTTTTGTATCATCAAATACACAAACCTATGCATGAACTGTCAAAACTATCACAATACACACATTTCCGCGGTGATAGCTACTCTCGCAGTACGAAGTGAGCCAAGCGAGAGAACCAACCAGCATCACGGAAAAGCGGTAACAATTAATTTAAGAGAAGAGGATATGTATTCTAAAATATTTTAAAATTATACTATACTTTCGAAAAAAGACATATAAAATCTGAAAATTTTAAGATTTTGTTTTAAAATTTTTATAAATTTGAAATATGAAAAATTCTTAAAAATGTAAAATCTTATAAAAAATTTTTTTCACCTAGGTAATTATAAATTTTTAAAGTGCAATCGTTTTATTTTGGTTATATTAAGCTCTCTTGTAAATGCACTTTATATAATGTAATTTAATTACTACGATGAGAACCGTGTCGATTATTAATGCTTCTTCAATATCGGCGGTAAAACTATCACCCGGCTTCTACAGGGCGTTGTGGCTAGGAATACATCGATAGAGATTTTAAATGAGAAATGAGGTTGAATCAAACTTTAAAACATTTTTCGATATCTATGTTACATAATTTTTATTCAAAAAGTTAATCTTTAACCCTTTAAAACCATTGTGCGCAACAGCGTTAATATTGAACGATGCGAAAAATAGATTTTAATATTAATATATTATCACAAATATTTTTTAATCATTTTAATTATTCACATTGTAAATTCGATAAACTTTTATGTTCGTTTCTATATTTTTTCATTTTATCGTTATCATTCTTTATACCCTTTTCAAGTGTCGCAAAATAAAATGTCGCCTTGGCAAAATTATCTATTCTAATGTCAAGCAATCCAAAGTTTCATCACTGGAAGACAATATTGTTGCGAGAAGTATGCCAATAACATTCTTCTGGGAGAAACAATAGAATTACCGGGAATGCGCGCATTGTTCGCAACGTTATACGCCGCGCGTATCGGGAGGCTAAAAAATCACCGTGCAATTTGGTTAACGGCATTCGCAAATGAAAACTTTATCAACCCCCGAAGTCCGCTCGCGCAAGGGCGTTTTTCTCGCACGCGAAACTTCCGGCCGCGCGCTACTGCAAAATTAACCGGCGGGCTTGACGATTTATCCACGTCGTCGCGGGTCGTGTAAATATTTGAGCGCAAAGGGTTTCGCATTAATTCGCTGCTTACGAAATGTAATATTAACCCAACCGGCGTGGTGGCGTCCGTGCCCAAAGTGCGGCGCAACCAGTTAATTCTTGAATGAGCAGCACGCGGTCTCCTTAGGGATTCCAAATGCATTTTTCACTCCATTTCTTATTCTATCTATTTTGTCTTCTGTCTGGCCTCATTTCGTCTCGTCTCTAAATAACACACGAAACTTTTTTACTACAGCATAATTGGTTCTTTAATTAACCAAGTAATTCCCTTAAGATAATTCTCGCAATCTTATTAGGATAAGAAATCTCGTTAAAAAGTATAAGGATTTATGTGAGCAAAATTGAGAATAAACGCGACACTCTTCATTATTTTAATTTCTATTTTGGCTATATTAATGATGCACGCTACATCTTGTCCAGCGCTAAATCGTGCGCGCGAGAAATAAAAAAAGACGACGGGGCTAACGTGTCGCTCTCGGATCGTTTATCGATTGACATCAGACACTCACTGTCGCTACATTGTTACTCTTTAATCGCGACAATTTAATGCTCGTTTGTTTCAGTTCCACCTATTGTTAGGGTGACAAATCAATTAGTGGTTGCGCCGATTAGTAGCGACGTCATGCTGCAATGTTACGTCGAAGCATCGCCGCACGCTATGAACACTTGGTACAAAGAGGGAGGTGAGAAATAACAAACTATTTTTTTATGGCTTTTCATGCAGTCTTTTATCCCGCAAATTATCTATGTAATTTTAGAGACAGATTCTCTCACAGTGAGATCTGTTCCCGGAAACCTCACAGTAAAAATATTTTTTGGATTTGTAAATCGTTGAAAAAATAACTTTCTCGCGAATTGAATTGAGTCCATCCAAGAATTTGTTAAAATTTGAATTGAATTCGATAATCAGACATCCCATAATTTGTATTATGTCACGTGACACCAACAGATTTGCACTCTTGATTACCATAGAATCGCCGCAATCAGTTTCTAAAGCGTAAACTCCAATGTACCATAATAATATTGATTGCAAGTCAGAATTGCGTTAGATTGAAAATCTGCGCCCACGCACATACACATGCGTTTCACGCGATTGTATTATAGTTTTATCGCGCCGCGAGAAGATTTTTTGCACCAGACGCCTGCGTTAATCAAATATGTAAATTCGTGAATTGCTCGTAAACGCGCTGTCGCTCAGGAAAAAAAAGCTCTATAAAAATCCCCCGTAAAAATCAATGCGTTTGAAAATTTCTGATTAACGACGACAGTTTCTCGCGGATGATGATTTCAAAGCGTTACTTTATGCTGCGCAATAAACGATACGCAAATATTGAAAAATACATACGCGAATATTTGATACAGTTGTAGCAAAAATTGAGTCATTTGTATCGCTCTGATTGGAAAGCTATAAAAGCGTTGTTTGTAAGCTACATATTTCTCTCGCGGTTATTGACTCGAGTGTGGATATGAATATGTTTTTCATCTTGTTTATTTGGTCCTTTATTTTTCTCGCAAAAACATTTCTCCACGGCGTATTAGTACTAAGAACTCACTTTGCCAAGTATTAGCCGCCTTTGATGTTAAAGTAAACATTTTATTTTCGAATATTAAAGCTTGAAATTTACTTGGAACGTAATTTTAACGTTTAATAAGCTAGCCGTGTGCACTGCCATATGGAAAATCGTGTCAGTTAAGTTTCAAAGTTGCACAATTGTCTATTATTAGATGCACTTTAAACGATGATACAATTTGGTATTTTATACTGAATCTTATTAGCCTTGTATTGCAAGGTTGTATTTTTTATGGCTTTTGTGAAGCGGAAATTGAATCCCGCGGCGACCATTCTGCTGTATATGAAAGAAAATATCGCGCAATTAAAAAACCGCAATATTTCCATTCGCTTTCTATCTAGGCGAGAAACTGCTGCCCAGTGACAAATACGTAATGACGGAGCACCCGGTGAATGAGTACTCCTGGCAAATGAATCTCACTGTCCGTTCCCTGGAAAAACGAGACTTCGGCGGATATGTGTGCTCGTCCGTCAACGCGCTCGGGAAGTACGATGGTGCAGTGCGGTTGCAAGGTACAGAGAATTCCCCGATATTATCTAAAATCATATTTCGTCGGCTCCAGCGGCCCTTGATTTCAACTGAGTGATGCAACCTACGATATGTCCGACAATATTGAAAAATAATATTTGGTCCTCTGCAATCTTCGCGTATAATATTACAACGGCTACAGAATTTTTTTTATTGCCTTTCATCGATAA
Source organism: Tetramorium simillimum (assembly GCA_011636635.1). Taxonomy (NCBI): domain Eukaryota; kingdom Metazoa; phylum Arthropoda; class Insecta; order Hymenoptera; family Formicidae; genus Tetramorium; species Tetramorium simillimum. The sequence continues at coordinate 19,570 of VBVQ01001632.1, forward strand.
ATCAATAAATTCAAAAAAACTCCGGATGATTTCTGAACTTCAGCGTTACTTCAGATACAGTTCTGTCAACGCTGTTATGGCATGTTATTACGTACGTATACACGATTCATTTTGCGGATGCTTCGTCATTTTTCTGTTTAGAGCTGCATCTTTCCGCGAAGACGACACCAACGACACTCATGAAGAACACGGATATCAGGCAGCGCAAGAAGCCGGTGTCGAAGGGCAGGAAGAAGAGCAACAGCAGCAATGGTAGGCGAGGATACGCGGGCGGTTTCGAGGACGGCGATTCCGTCAGTGGCGATGATGATTTCGGTACCACGCAAATTATGACCGGTAGCACTCAGGAGGGCCAAAGAACGGACAGGCCCGTCGTGCCTTCCTTACCTCCGCCTTGGGTCATCGTGAATGCCGCGAACCTCAGGCATCCCTCGGTGTCCGCGATCTTGCTTTTGCTTCTTCTGCCGACCACCCTGTAAGACGACGGCGAAGAGTTTTAAGATGAATGATGAGAGAAACGGCAATTATGAAGATCCACGGAGCCGGACCGAAGAATAAATTTAGAAGATCTCGACCCCGTGCGACACAGGTAGAATTAACATTTGATGAATTAACGTTGATTTAAAGCTTTAACGTACTCGATTGAAGAAACTTGCTGAGATTTTTCAGATCAAGATTAATATATTTGAAATTATTATGAATTTTTAAAAGTCTTTTTTTATGCTTTTATCTTTTTTATTATCCGGTATATATTTAATTTTTAATTTAGTACAAATTTTTAAATATAAACGTTTAAAATTTTTAATATTTTAATATTTTTTATTAATGTATCCTTTTTTTCCCCTAGAGTACAATCAATCTTGAAATATTCAACGTTACATAACTGCCTTGTAGAAAACGATTATCTCCGCCGTTAATAATGGCAAAAGTTTTCTCTCAAAGCTTGTCAGAATATATTTAAAGAGAGCAATCGTTATAAAGAAATCTCTGAATATTACAGACTCTTTCTACTTTAATCATTATTTGATGTACTTTACGTTTTTTGCGATGTCAAAATGCTTTCTCGGATTACGCGCTCCGCTCTAAGTATCGATCGCGAAATCCAATATCTTTGAGGAGTAGAAAACCAATCTCTTTAAGGGAGAGAAAAGCCTGATTCCGACGGAATCTGACATCGACTGCCTGGTCATTATCTTCATTACCCCCTATCATCTATATAATTCCATGGCAGCTTCTATCTTTTTAATTACGACTTAATGGTAAACATTAAATTTGCCATGCAGTTATACTAGGAATCTTTGTAAAGTTATATTTTACAAAAACTTTAATCATACATCGAACTATCGCGTTTCTAAGATATTTACGTAGAAACATGAAACATGTTTCATAAAGAACAGGGTAAGTCTTCTCTCTCTTTCTCTTTCTCGGTTAAATCAATACGATATTTAATTTCTTGTTCCATAAGAGAATTAACATCTCGCGTATCACCGGACACCATTTACATAAGCTATTATAAATTCAGGATAGAGATTAATGAATGAACTTAGGAAAGCAAGCAAAGGGGTCAGTTAGGGACCCCTCGTGGATCTTCATTAGTCGCCTAAAAGTAACGCAAAGGGACGCGCCGTGCGTACGCGACAATCCTATCTGGGTAGGTCAGTCCCTCTGGCGATGATTGTAAATATAAATGAAGAATGAATAAATTCGGTCAAAATGTGTACAGATGAGAAAGTGATTCTACTCCCGAGTCGTTTAGATCTCATGACAGTGCTTCTATTAAAATTTTGCAAATAAAATTCTGAAATATACTAGTATCTTTTAGAAAATTTTAATTAAATGATAACACTTAAAAAGTTACGCTAAATACGCAAAAAATGTTATGAAATCAAATAATCTCATATTATTTTAAACTGTTCTCGTATTCTATTATCACAATTTAAACGATTATAAATTGCCGTAATTGCGAATCCTATCTTTTTCTAAAGATGTTTCTATAGCACTGTTTGAGGACCGTGATGGGAATAGAGTCGAGAGGATGAGACGGAGAGTGTGAAATCACGCTGAAGCGAGAAGAAAAAAAAAAGAAATAGGTCTTCCCCTTATATTCGATATAACAAGAATGTATTTCTAGATACGATCGGATGTAGTCACTGCCGCGACCAAAAAGACCGTGTCGAAAACTTTCGACAGGGTCTCTGTAAATATGCGCGACACGATGTCAACATGTGCGTTAGAGAGGCTCTACCTCTCTCTTTCTCTTTTTCTCTCGTTTAGACGTAACCGGCGATTAATCGGACTGTAGATAAAATACAGGTCAAACAAGTTCGTGCATCGCCCGATCGAACACGGCGAACGCGGAAAAAGGAGATAACATCGAGAGGTGCGAATGCGCCGGAACTGCGAGATGAGTTCTTCGTGCCGACATCCTGCATGCTGCAGAGTTCGTGTAGATCTCTGTGGCTATTGAATTTAACTATTCGACAGACCTCGCAAAAAGCTGAAGCTAGAGGCAAACAAATCTATAGGTCGAGATAGACGGATCGAAGAATAACACGTCTTGTTTTTTTAACGCTATTTATCGGGAAAATTGCGTCACATCAGTTCGTTTTATGAGAGACGTTTTTACTGAAACACGCGATTATTTTTACTGAAACACGCAATACTTACGCGATGCACGAATTTCGACGTTAAGAATTCTCGCAAACTAATGTTCGTATTTTTGCCACTTAGGATGCCTTTTCATGCAGCGAATTCGCAGCCATTTCGCTATGAATGATCTTTAGCGAATAGCGAATAATTCTCCGTGAAGTGTAGCGAATTATTGCTTATTCGTCGCGAATAAGCAAATAGTATATGAGTGAGCGTCATATCATAGATATCTGTTGAGTTTCAAAAATGATTAAGTGTTATTTGCACATGATAAAACTCATAAATACTATTAAATGATTTTGGATAAATTAATGAAGCCGTTAATAAATAAGAAAAAATCTATTTAATCCTTTATAGTGGAAGAAGAGTATAAATATTTTTTGCTTTGATGTTTTTATATTTTTACATTTTTAGTTCATGTTATGTTAAAGTATATTCTATGCATTTGCATTACATTTAAGGTTCGAATTTTTAATAGCTAAATTAGCAAAAACGTTTATAAAATAGATAAACGTGCAAAGTGCTTATAAATTTAATTAATGACTTATGTTTGTTGAATCCATTTTTGAAATAAATAATGTTGCAATTTTCTCATAGCTTGATTTGACATCCCGCTTATATGACTTTAGTGAACATTCGCTAAAAGCTGAAAAAATCCAGCGAACAGCGTTTATTCGCTGGCGAACTGCGAATGACCACGTGAGCTTTATTCGCGACGATGTTCTCGCTACATGAATTGGCACCTGAATTGAGGCATACAAAATAAATGAAATATTTATTCCAGAACATAAGTTGTTCCTTTAGTTCATATGAACGTTAACAATTGGAATATTAGTAAATTAAGAAGATTTGAATCTTATTTTCGATAAATGACAAGCATAATTTTTACTTTGTTACATTACAATTTTTCTTTATGTTATATCCACATTTATAGCAAAGAATCTATCTATAGATATATAAGCAGCAAAAATTCGCGAGTTTTTTGTAATTGAACAAAATGCGATAACGTGGAGCAGTTGATCCACTTGACGAGCCCTATGGAGCCTCTCTTGTGAGTTACTCCCTGCATACATAATTTCCTGTTTCCGGCACTCGCTGTTGCTCGAAAATAAATCACTGTCTGTGCTGTTATTGTTGCTGTTGACAGGAATGCATTGCAAATGTATCGATATGAAATACAGAGGATCGATAAGATGCAAAGCTTTGCCGAACAAGATGAGATTTATTCGAGGTTCGCTCAGGCTCCTGACCGTTTCGCCGGCGACCGTTTTGCGGCCCCGTTTCGTCTTCCACGATACTTTTTTATCTTTCCATGAGCATGTCTGTCGCGGACCAGGACACTGGCCGGACAGGCTAAATGTGCGCTCGACTATCGCAAATTGGCGTGGCTTAATTCGGTCGGTGCACTTTTACGATTAGATGAGCCGATGTATACTGTAGTCCGTACGCCGAGCGGAGGGCACGACAATAAATACGGTATAGCGAAGTCTCGTCACATCGGACTTTCATTCAGCTTAAAAGCTCGCTAGAAAATGCTGGCGATTTAATATTGCTTTCTCGTTATTCTTTCGGGAAATATCCCAACCGTTGAGATTTGTCGCGACAGTCATATTGATTGAATTGCGCTTAACAATACGTGTGGCGTGTTATTGCCATCAATTATTCAACTGAATAGCTGACATTCGTATGCGGATGCCGTTAAATATGTTAATATAATAAAAGCGCCAACACGTTGTATTATCAGGCGTATAAAATGTATTTTTTTATCATTCATTTGCGTTGAAATGCCTTTATTGTATAGTTCAAGGGATTGATCCTGTACTGTAAATACTATATTGTTGTATCTAAATATATATTTAGCGATAATAGCGGCACTTTGCAGAAATCCGGCGAGTTTTTAAGCACATCACAAACTTGCTTGGCGCACTCTATATAAAAAATATGCAGGGTATATAAAAAAAATATATCGTGCACATATCTTCTCTCGAGTTGTTGCGTGCTCGATAAAGGTGAACGTTCGATTGAATTAAATTTAACATCGATTGAAGAATGTGATATTCTTCCGTCTTAAATTTTGATTTGTTAAAATTATTTCGAAGAAAACTATAGAGCGAACAATTTTTTTTAAATTGCTCGGTAATAATCCATACGTGCATTTTTTATACGCTCTGTATATGCAATATATACATAATGTACATTTTTTCATAATATTAAGTCCCATTAGAAAAAAAAAAACCCATTGGATATCCCTTTATTGTAAGGTGCGCTGCCACAAGAACGCGGCAAAAATTCATTAGCGTTAAGTATAAAAATAACAAAAAATACATATACACGGCAACGAGACATATGAATCATATAGGACCACGTTTAATGTATGTACATACGCTCGTATTACATATTGATGATTAAATATGTGTAAATAACACAGAAGCTGTGTGTGGACGTTCGGATTTTCGAGGTAAGCGTTTAGGATTCGTTCGATTCGGTATACCCTCGAACGAGACTAGATTTTGTAATAATACGATATATATAGCGGGTTCGTAAGGCGGGTGTAACATAATGAGAAATAAGTCGTGCCTGTACGCACGATACGTGTATCAGTTACATATGCATACACTAGATGTAAGTAAGTGTGAATCTTGCTCGTTCGCGTTAGAAGTTCAGACAACGAAAGTCCGAGCGGATGCTTTCATCGAGCTGCTAAATTTGGGAAAACATCAATCAACAGCTTCGCAGGGAAGGGATCGGCAATCAAAAAGAATCTTATCACTTGAATATAAAATTACTTGTATAAATTCACGAGAAGCTTAGTTTCTTAAAAACTTCATTATATAATCCTAAATTTAAACATTTTACTATAATTTTAAATTTAAATTTTATCGCAAGAAAATGCTTAAAATTAAAACAAATTTCTTTTACGTTTGCAACTTTGTCAAAGATGTAAAATATTTTTCAATTCACATTTAATTTAATTGAATTTTCTTTAGCTTTATTAAATGTTTTTTAAACTATATGTTCATTTATTAAATTTTCTCAACGTGTAATATAGTTTCTATCTAGTTATCTATAACGCTCTTGTGTACTATCTGCTTTTCTTTATCATTATTTCCTTATCCGTTATTTTTATATCTCTTATATTCTCTTTTATGAAACTGAATATACAAATATGTAGAATCTACATAGTTGCTATATATGACAAAAGATTGCCGATCTTCACTTTATATCTATCATAGCAGTCCGATTGCTTATTAACAAATCTACGAATGAATTAGGGAAGTCGCGAAGGCCTAAGGCTACGAATATGCAAAATTTGAGATGAAAAAACTCCAAGTATCCCCACATTAAATCATTAAATTTTCTGTACGAGAAAAGTGAATATCACAAATAGTTTTGCTTGAAATCTTTGGGAGAGAATCGAAAGTCGATTTGTCACTTAGCGCAATCCGTCTCCGATTTTCGGCGAACGAAGTAATTACATACAACACACGATTGTTTGTAATTGTTAACGATGCGTTGATTAAATGAAAATCTATGAGCATGACTGAAAAGTGAATTAAGAAAAGCTTGTTTCCGGGAAATCAACAGTATCTAAATGGTCAGTATTCATACTTCAGTGTTCGTGCGATTTAATTCAACTCGACGACTGCGGTCACACAATACGAAATTACAGTAACAATCCCGACGGGCTTTGAACACGCCCGAAGTTTGAATTACAAGTTTGAGGGTGCCTGAACTTTGGCCGGAGTCGTGTAATTGAATATGTCATGTGAAAATAATGCGATACCGAAGAGAAAACGCACAATGGTTTATACGAAAATCAAAATTTATACATTGTACATTGATGTGGCAAAAGATATCGCAAAATGTAAACGTCAAACGCATGTATGTATCGTGAGGAATGTTGCTTGCGATTAAATGTGAAACCGATTAATTAGAGTCGCGTATTAAACGTGTTTTTCATATTGTTCACTTTTGAATACTTTACAAACGACATTTCTATAAATAGAAATCAGTTTTAAAAACATATATTCGATGTCCGTTTATCGATCTATTTTTTTTTTTAATTTAAAAGTAGATATTTTTGTGATTTGTGATTTAATTTAACCCTCAAAGGCTACTATGGGTAAAATATCATCCCAAGCCAACTTTGTTACATGTATAGCCAAGTGTGAGAGAATTGATTTGTTGTATTTAACGAATAACCTAAATAATTACAAGAACTTAGTGTTATCAGTCGTTATGTTTTTTAATATTTAAAATTCACATGAGCTGAAATTTTATGATAGCTTTCAAAGATTAATATCGATCCGCAATCGCTACTTACGATTATGCGCTGTGGTTATTTCTGCGAAAATTGAGCTACTGTGAAATTTTTCAACAATTTGCTTAGAGAATTGAATGAAATAAAATTGCAATGAAATATCGCTGTAACATTGCACATTAAAGAGAAATTCAGTGCGATCAGTTCCGAGCAATGAAGCCATGCACAGCAATAATAGTAAATGACTTGTGTCTGCATCGTTATTCGTAAATGCGACGTCGTTTACCTTTTGTAAATTAAAACTGTGAATACATTGCCTTCGACGGAATAAAGAATAATGAGAGTAATAACTAGTAACAATTCGAAACAAGATATATCGCGACTACCCATAGAACGAATCATAGGGAATGAGCATGATGTACGATACTATTAACTTCAGACAATAAAATGTTATTATCGATGTTACCCTATTATCTGTTGATATGTTTTTTCTACCTTTTACAGCATAGAAACGAGCTTGATACATCAACCATTGAATAAATATTAATACTATCATTATACAGGATTTCTGAAAGGTAATTGATAACTGCGTGTTAAAATAACTTGTGTACATATATTTTATATTTCTTTTAACATAAAACATTATTCTATACTTCCATTTTGCTTGGTAACATTTGCTACACGCCTATGCTTAGTGGCCTTCGTTCGTTCCAGGCTTTCAATCTTTTCCTTCTCGAGAAGCTCCTTTAATTTCTCAAGATGATCCTGATAATTGACCGCCTTTGCAGTGGCATGCAGCTCCATTTGTTCAATGTTGGGCACAGTTTTATGCGCGCTGCTTAACATTTGTTTGAATAATCCGACTTGATTTGTTGTGAGTATAGACACTGCAGTACCTGGTTTTCCTGCCCGCCCGGTTCTACCAGCTCTGTGTATATAACCCTTAATGTGCTTCGGAAAATCGTAAGACACAACTAGCTGTACATTCAGAATATCCAACCCTCTAGCCAGTGCGTCCGAACTTATTAATCTAAAAAGAATAATTATGATTAATTTTAAAGTATTAAAGCTAAACTATTTTTTTCTTACGTTTATAAAATATACTTTGTTTTGTTGCCTCTTCTTAGTAAAATTGAAATAAATTTTTATTTCTTAAAAAAATTTTTCTTTTTTTTTTCAAAAATATTTTTTTTTTGTAAAATTAGGTTTGTTTTGACAAAACATAAAACTCTCTCTTACACATGTATCTCAGCGTTTGCGAATTTGCTCAGAACACTTTCACGTTGCTTTGACGCAAGCTGGGCGGATAATTCTCCCACTGTAACATTCCGTTCTGACAAAAGTAACTGCATCAAAAGCGCCAGTCTATGCGCGGTTTGTCCGGAATTCGTGAAAATTAGAGTCTTGGGAATGATATCGTGCCTTGTCAACAGCTGATACAGGACAATTGGTTTGTAGTAGGAGGTGCATTCCACCGCAAGTTCTGTCAGTTCTCCTGGACTTGTGTAGCGTCCGACAAAGTCACCCGCAATTTTGTCTAAATTTACATCAGTGTCTTTATCAGTCACTACGGTTGTGAACAATATTGGTTGGAAAAGGCCCAGTCGGTTCAATTTTTCAGGATCTTGTGATAAGGTTGCGCTAAATAATAGCTTTTGAGCTGGTATAATTTTGCTGTTAAAAAGAGATAAATTAATTTGAGTAATTCCTTGCGCAATAAAAATTAATCATGAAAATTAAAACTTATTCCTTATTATTAAAAGTAATATTAGAAAATATATTTAATAATATATTCTCTGTAAAACGTTCTATTAAAAAATTAACCTTGAGCGCATGTTTCCAAGTGTCAAAATAGGAGCCCGAGAATGAGGTTCAGGTAGATACTGTAGCCATTCTGTTGCGCGATCGGCTTCATCAATAACGAGAAACCTCAAAGAATCCAAGGAAAATCCAGGTGTCTTTAATATATGATCCAATAAGCGACCAGGTGTCGCGATTACAATGTCCACCATGGATAAGTACTTCCCCCTTTTGGCTTTACAAATGATTTTATTAAATTTTTATGTATTTATCAATTTAATTTTTTTAATTAATTGGTAATAATATACATACTTTTCTTAATTATACCGTTTTGTTCTTGCTCAAACGGAAATGCACCTGAAAGTAAGCCTACTTTCAGATTCGTGTGAGAAGTATACGCAATCATTACTTTATGAACCTGTGCTGCTAGTTCTTGCACTGGTAGGACGATTAAGCAGCGAATTTTCGGTACCGATCGTGTTTGTAATTCCTGTACAATTGGTAACACATAAGCCAGTGTCTTGCCTATATAATAAAATTATATAAAACAGTTTAATATAAAATATCATTAAAATATACATTACTTTCAATCGATAATCACATCAGGCACTATTAGGTAAATACTCACCACTGCCTGTAGGAGCAGATACACAAGTATCTCTTGGCCACCAACCTAATTTCCTATCCATCTTGCACTTGTGTAACCAATTTATTATGCTAGATTGGACTGGAAATAACTTAATAATGCCATTGGTCCTTAAGACTTCCACCAATTTAGCATCCAAAACTGATTCCAATTCTTCCAAAGAAGGCCCACTGTTCAAATCAGCAGATATAACTTCAGGATATGCCAACCAATCTGGTAACACTCTCTTCACTTCGCGCTGCTTTTTTCGAGATCTTGCGCCTAATACAATAAAATCGCTCTGCGATGATATTTCTTTTTCTGTCGCATCTTTATCATCATTTTTCTCTGCTAAATTATTATCCTTTTCTTCTAAATCTATATTTTTATCTATTGTAGCAGAATGGTGTTCGCTCTCAATATCTTTCTTCTTTTTCTTCTTTTTCTTTGTTGACATTTTGACAGTTTCTATTTGTTCATCGATTTTTTCATTGCTAGCATTTTCGTCTTCAATATGTGACTCGTCATCTTTCTCTGCTTTAAGAAGCTTTTTCTTTTTCTTTTTCTTAGGTTCTTCCAAATTACTTCCATCTTCATCTAATTTGGATTTATTACTTGCCACAGCCCTTTGTCTTTTACGCTCTTCTATCTTCTTCAGCAGATCGGAAAAGTGATTGGTTTCATTTTCAATCTCCTTCTTACTTTCACCCTCGTATCTGTATACAATAAACATATTCTGCATTAAGTATAAAACTAATGGATAACAATTTGTATGCAAGGTTACTATATTCCATACATCATGATTTAACAAGATTTATATTTCCTACCTATTTATAACAAATAAGCTCATCTTCTTTTTACAAACAGCTCACTCAGTACATGTAAAAATGAATACCAAAAAAATTGCCGGCATTTATATTGTGTGTACAATATATTAAAAATTAATACAGACACATCCAATTGAGATAATTATTACTTATATATTTAATATCTTAGAAATAAATGTTCTCAATCAACGATTAACATTAAACGACATTTAAATCTTTTAGTTTAATTTACTTTAAGTGAAAACTCAATAATCGCGAGTAGGCATTCGCAATGCAAAGCACATGGGTGTTTTGATAGTTTTGATTATGAGGTTAAGTTTAGGTTTAGGTTAGGGCATTGAAGAGATACTAGCAACAAAGAGAAACC
>VBVQ01001633.1:0-32187 GCA_011636635.1 Tetramorium simillimum
AAATAAAATAGTTCACCAGGTATAATTTTCATCTTTTACCATTTTATTTCTTATAAATAAAATGGTAAAAGATAAAAATTTTACCTGGTGAACTATTTTATTTCTTATAAATAAAATGGTAAAAGATAAAAATTTTAACACGAACACAGTGAAATAACAATCACGTAATTTCTTCTTTCCGATGTGAGACGACAAGATTTAATTCAATGGAATTCACAAGATTCAAAATGACGAAAAGTTAATAGCGGAAAAGTTCACTGACTGAACCCCGAGCCAAGAAATGGAGACAACCGATGGTGACCTCTTTGGAACTTGTTCGCGAGTTCAAATCTTTTCACTCGGCCGATCGTCGTTTCGCTAATTACCGGAACGCCTTAATTAGCGCGCCCGTTCGCGACTGATTACGGCTAACGCGAGGCCATCGCTTTTGCGTGGAATGCATCTCTTTTCTGTAAGAAAAATTAAAGACTTAATTTCGTAATTTCGTAATTGGTATGAGGCACATTTTTCTGAACCAATTAAAAATTGCGAAACATTGTGCCGTGAACGAGACGCTTCCGCAGGGATATCGTGGCGGCGCGGAAAAATCGACGAGAAATGCGGATTTCTAAATAGCATTTCGTAGTGGAAACGGAAAATACGGGCAGCTGGTCAAAGCTTTCATACTTAATGAATTGTAAACAGCTAACGGCGCACTCATTCTGTCTTCTTTTCGTTCTCTTACTCTTCTTTTCGCCTTCCTTTTTTCTCGCGGCAAATGAGTCCGCGCGAGCGGACCGAGTCCTTGGTGTCATGGTGCCTGGAAAATAAATGGAAAGCTCCGCGAAGAATAGTACACACGCTTTTAGCTGTGTGCCACCGGTGATAAGATTCTGTGCATAAAGAAATTCGCGAACAAACTTCATGCATTTCTCCGTTGCGGAGCAACAGCAATTATCCGCCTCCTAAGGCAACCGCGTTATATGAAATACGGCCGTGTTAACCCGTCATCTGTCTTTATAATCTTCAATGTCTCGCGAAAATGCATCTCTCTTTCGAAAACGCGGCCGACACCGCTGACGCGAGAGTATCGGAATTCTATTCGTCATCGTCTCGCGATGAAATCAGATAAAAAGAAAGTTAGACGATCGGGTTAATGGCTATTTAACGGTGCATCTTTAAGACGGCAAGGGCGTTTAAATCATCAGGATTTCTTTTAGGTTTAATAATTGCGTTGACTGGTAATATTTGTAAGAATATATTTCTCGCTCTGGATGCGCCAAATGCCAGCGCTTATTATTCTGAGAATTATTGATTCACTCGAGCCTGATCTTCTTCTCTTGTCAACGATAATCTTTTTTTTCTCATTATCGCAAGATTGTTAATTCACTTTCATCATTCGTTATTCAGGAGAAAGGAAGATTATGAATCCATATCTCCTCTCAAAACAATGAGCACGGCCATAATTACAAGATACTTAATTAGCAAATATGATCGGCTTGTCATAAATACTAATTGTGTACGCCACTATGCAAATCTACCAGTGCTAATTATTGATTTTGTACAATAACACGTTTGACCGAATTCCAATAAATTTATTGAACAATGTTTAGCACGTTCTTCAATGAATCATTTTATTAAATTTCGATTGACCCAATTTTCTTTCAATAAAATTTAATAAAAAAAATCCTTTTTATAATTATAAAACGTAAATTCATATGTCAGAATATTTAGAAAATACCTTGTATGTGTACTGTAATCGACTCCAAAGGAAATTGCCGATACGAGACCGACAAGGCGTAACAGAAATATTACGTGAACCAGTCTGATAACTTCATCAAATAGTAATAACCCTGGGAGCAAAAAAGCTATAGGGTGTGGTTTTCGAAGCTCAAATGGAGAAGTAGCTGTCAGGTCGGATAGGATAGCAGCAATAAAGATAGTACAGAGGGAGGAGATTTACAGTTTATCGAAACACGTACAAGGTATTTTTAAATTACCATCAATATCACCACAGATGGTTCTAATATTAGAAGATATATTAAAAAGAATATCTGTTTTAATATATGTATAATGGCATTAATAATCTTGATTCATAAATAATTGAATGCTATAACAAACTTTTTCGAATTAAAATTTCGGAATTCGAAGATAAGTAATAAAATGCAAATATCTTACTATTAATTTTTAGTGAACTTCAAAAAATTTTAATTTTTGTTACCACGATTTGAGGTCGAATATTGAAAATTATTCAATGCAACTGGAAGATATAATATTTGCAAAAGACAGTATTTTTCTCGAAAACATTTTCTATTAAGAAAAAATTTCAAATTAACGTAAGATATAATTCGAGGCGGGTAGAACATCTTGTATGCGCCACCAACAGCCGCTCGATTGCCTTACACGAGGTCGCTGGCGGCTCGCCAATTTTTGGGACGCTAGGACCCTTCACGTGCGATAAGTGCACTCGCGTTTCAGCAGCGCCAATGAAAATTCGAGCGGCCGCTATTATCCGCGATTCGCAAATCGCGGGTATCCGGACGGAGATAGCGTGCGGCACGGCGTTTAAGCGCTCGCGAGTGTCCGCGTGAATGGCTTCATTTCGCCGTGCCATTTTTCGTCGGGTCGCATCGACCCGCGGATTAAACCCGGAAATGAACGCTGACTCGTCGGCGACTTTGCAAATGCGCCCACGAATGCCGAAACAACAATCCGCGGTCGCTTAGTGTGGAATTAAAAAATTTCACCGCGCTTCGAGAGTGCTGCTAGTTGCCTAAACACACGCGGAAAAAAAAAAACTGGCACACGGCACCTTGCTATTTCATGATAAAAATTTGTTACATTATTTAAATTCTTGTTAAGTAACTGGCCCGCAAAAACTTAATTTCGCTTTTGTAAAAATGTTGATATTATCTTGGGAACATTTTTTCGTAATTATTTAATTAATAAAACAGTATACTTTAGTAGTTAGTACTGTGTGCGTGTCACAGGATGGAATTTAATCGTCGCCAAAGGCGGAATTTGTATCCCAATGGCGAATTTTGATCCAGCCAACTCATGTCTGATCCGAATGTGTTTTTATCACTTTCGGGCAAACTCCGTACTTTCGCAACGACAGAAACGTCGTTACGTTCCTCGTAGCCGTCCTGAACGATGAGTTTAAATAAATGATACTCGACTTAAACGTGGGCCATTACCAATGCGAAGTATTTCGGCACAGTCCATGCTACTACCGCACCATTTCTTGCATCGATTCCATTCACAGAGCCCTCTTTTTGCTCCGAAGAGCCGCTTGTAATTTTATTTCGTCGCCGTTTCAGCCGTCCCACCTTCGCCTCCGGCGTCGTCGGATCCTTATCGGAAATTTGTACCGTACGACTCGGTTTTCCCGCTCTTTCTTCTCTTTCTCCTTCGCTTTTTCCTCCTTCTCTCCCGTTCCTTCGTTTCGGCCAACGGCCTCTCTCGCGGAAGCGGATATGGAAATGGGTAGAGGCGATGGTCCTTACGAGTTTCGGGCTCGTTCTGCTTTTGTTCTGCCTTCCACCGAGGGCAATAGGGAATGCATATTTTATAACGCTGCGATGTCTCGCTGGCCGGAGGTTGTTTGCCATCCCCATCGTCTGCGTCTTACGTCTCTTGGTACTCCCGTTAACTCACGTTTTCGGCGCGACAACCTTGATCGCTCATGTTTGAGTTACATTCTAGGAGCTCCAAATTTAATTAAAGATTGTATTTTCCTTTCAGATTGTAACTCAATAATTGATTATTGTATTGTTATAATATTTTCCAAGAGATAAATCGTTAAATGTATGTATATACATATTGCATAATGTATAATTCTATGATATTTAAGTAAATTACACAGATGTATTTTTATTAATATTATGTAAAATCTCTCCTTCTCCCATGTAACAACTATTGAACTAATTTTATTGATACTTTATTCATACACACAATTTTATTTTACTCTACATAATTTTTTTAATAACATTTTTTAGCGCATGAAAATATTGGAAAGCTATCAGAGGTACATCAGATGATTTATCAGACATCGTTTCTGCTGAAAATTATGTAACCTCTTCTCAGTACATATCATGCTATTCTTATTGGCTAAATTTCTGAAATTGGCACATTGTGTTCACTAACGAGACGTTTGCTGCGAAGTTACCATTTCACAATGCGTAATTAAACAGCAGACTGTTCCACTTCAAGGTTTTCTATAGAAGATCGTTGTGCATGCCTAAATGCGGCGGAGACGGTAACTCCGGTGATAGTTCGTTGGCGGTGCACGTATCAAAAGGCAGCGAGATGTCGAGTAGATATAGCGGGGAATATAATAGAATGCATTTGTATTGAGGGAGCCATGCCGCGGAGGAAGGAGGGAAGAAGACCTATCCTTCCGTGGATATTAATGGTGCAAGATATTGCTTTCGCATCGATATACCCGCTTCCCCGTACATCGGATATACGTATTATTAATGTCGTCACCGAACAAAAAGGGATTTACAGCCGGAGACAATGGGTGCCGTCTTTAAGCCGTTCGATCCCGAAGAAAGCACATCGACTGATCTCTCTTCGTGTCGCGAAAAGAAAAAAAAGCTCAGCCTTCGCATATTTGTATCCACTCCCTTTTCTTCTTATCCCTCCTTTGAGACTTTTCTCGTCTGCGTCGTGATAAAATCGCAATTACGTCTTTTTTCCGTCGTGTTAGACCTAGCGACTTATCGGCATGGATTTACCAGGAAAAACACGATCGCGATTGTGACATTCAAATAATTACGCGGCATCGACAACGATAATAAATTCCTGTTTTCCGAGATATATTCACGCGGTATATTTGAAACGAAGTAATTAAAATTTCATTTCACGTAATCACGCGTATCATACGGCGTGTATCCAAGAATAAATTCCTATTGGCCACCGAAATATCAACGCAATTCAAAATGAAGTAATTAAAATTGGTTTAACTACGACAAATTAAATAAACGCGATGAACATCAGCGTGATGTTGAGCCCTCCGATGCATTTTGAAAATCGAAATGGGCCCGTCATCCCATTTTCCTCATGCATAATTAGGAATAACTCACTCTCACTCTCTTTCTCTCTCTCTCTCTCTCTCTCTCTCTCTCTCTCTCTCTGAGAAAAAATAAATTTAAATTACGTATAATTTTATACATATAATTTTACGTATATTATTTTGAATTATATATAACTTTAAAACTTGATCTGTAATAATAGAACAATATCGGCCAAACACTTGCGATAGTCATTGCTATTACATGTCACGTGAAGCATATCATGCGACAATATAAGAAGACATTTACACATATGAGGCGATAAAGTTGTGTTCGAAAAGTTTGCGAATGCGACTGTCTGCTGGCCCGTATTTCTCTTGCCATCGGCCGACAAACTCTGAAAACTCTGTTAAGAATAACTTGCTTGCTCAACATTGTAAATATTTTTCGATAGTAATGGATAGTTTATTTGAAACAGAATTGCTACAAAAATACTTTTAATAAAAATATTTCTATTAAATTTACAATCCTCGATTCAATTTTATTTAAAACTATAACATTGTTTGTTACAATGCAACATAATAACGATATAAAATAATATTTTTAATAAAAGTTTATATACTTAAAGTAAAACATGTTTAACGTAATATGCAAAGGCTAATTAGATAAAATATATAATCTCGAATCTAGAAATTTAGAATACAACAAAAAATTAAAAATTTTTAATTCTTTCTGATATCTTTAAAAAATAAAACATTTAGAATAGTAATTAACAATACTAATATTTGTACGATGATTTCGCAAGTTACTCAATAATCTTCCTTTAATTTAATAACTAAAGAATAAAGAAATGAATATAGAAATCAGAAAACTTTATCCTCGAATATAAATATTAGAAAAGAATGAAAGAAAGAAATCAAGACAGATATTTGTTATCTATTAACTTCTAATTCTATTGAGACTGAATTCTGTCGAAAGTTTTTTCAGTGGTGAAGATAACTCAATGTAATATTAATACTCAAAGAGAAAATGAAAGAAAGAGGGAGAGGGAGGGAAGGAGGAGAGAAAGGAGAACGGATGGATATCTGTCACTAAGCAGAGTGGGCTGAAAGGTCAAGAAGTCTACGGCGGAAATCGTGAAATGCCTGCTGCAGATTAGAATCAAGCGGCGAAACGGAAGAGTCAGATCGACGGATTAATTTACGGAGGAATCCTCGAAATAGATCTCGAGATTTATCGGCGGAGGATGATCCCGCTGTTTCTCGCGTCTCCTGGCAGAAAGCTTCTCGATTCCTCTCCTTTTCCATTCCATCTTGAGGCCATCTCTTTCTTACTTCTCTCTCTCTCTCCCTCTTTCTCTGGTAATCTTGAAGCTCCACTAACGAGATACTGACTTGGCAGACTGGTCCTTCGATGTCAAGACGTCGCTTCTCGATCTCGCTGTTCAAGAACTCGCGACGCGGATCGTTTAATAGGAGATCTCGCAGTTTCCACGATCCGCACGGAAGTACGTTTTCGACTCCGCGCGTAATCGCGAGTGATTCGCGAGGAGTGCGATCAGAGATCAAATGTCACGACAAGGTGCGAACTCAAGGAAGAAAAAG
Source organism: Tetramorium simillimum (assembly GCA_011636635.1). Taxonomy (NCBI): domain Eukaryota; kingdom Metazoa; phylum Arthropoda; class Insecta; order Hymenoptera; family Formicidae; genus Tetramorium; species Tetramorium simillimum. Next base: position 6,599 of record VBVQ01001633.1, read on the forward strand.
ATTAATTCGGTAGAACCCTGATAAAGGTATTCCGAGAGAAGCTCCTAATGAGAACTTCTTCCGCGAGACGGGTTTAACAACGTTTGCGATTTTATACTTCTTCAACTTTCGAAGATTTTGAATTTCTCAAGATGAAGAAAGCAGCTTGAAAGGGGATGAATGTTTGCTTAAACGAAATATTTCAGTTTTACTGGAAGTAAATTTGCAAACTTGCTATTATTGTGCTAAAGTGCCATAAATTAGCAAACAATTCTTTATTTGGAAAAGTGTAAATTACTTTTTGAAGCTATTTGCTAGAAGTTATTAAGCTATTTTGAAGTCGATACACACAATTTCTTCTACTTCTTTATTTATTATTTGTCGCGTTAGATTACGTTATTTATTCAGGATAATTATAGTATGTCAGTAAATTGGAAGCAGAGGAATTATTACTCCTTATCTTGTTAATTTGTTGAACATAATAAAGTTAAGTATGAAACACAGTTAAGTATGAAAATGGTGGATTGTCTAGATTCTGGCTCAAACCTTAAATTTTGATTTCGAGACAGATCTGAAAACGATAATTAAAGATCAATTAGTTTTGCTTCATTAGCCAATATCTCACAAAAGCGCGAAAGAATACGTTTTCCCTGCTATCGTGCACTCGTGTTGTTTATTCATTCTTTTTGCGTGTATGATTTCACGTAAACGGTTTCTTTTGTCACGCGTATGTGATATTAAATGGAAACACGGGATCATATGGCCAATCATAAAGTGGAGGTTATTATAGTTGATTACTCTCGTACACCATGCCGGCCTTGGCCGCATGTAAAACTGAAGGACATGTCGATACAGCTTTGTTATCGAAAGAGAAAAAGGAAATCGCTCGTTGCAAAGCAATGTTGTAAAAATAAACGTCACATTCATGAAACAATATCCTTCAAAAATATGAATTACAAATATATGAATTACTTAAATATCAGCTTCAAATAATGTACTAATATAACTACGACTGATCGCTTGTTATTTCTTTTTAAATTCTTTTATTTACAATTCCTTTAATCCTTAATAATCCTTTAATACTTCTAATCATTATTTTATAATACGTTTTCCTAGCTAGTTTCCTGTCTCTCGCCTTTCTTCTAGACTTTGTACGTATTTCAGTAGAGACTATCTGTGACCCGAGACATGAAGTCGAATCTTTTTCTGTACGTTATTCAACCCGTGGTATTTTTGTACGTTTGCTGATCCGCGAAAATGAAAAAAAAAAATATATTCTCTCTCTACAAAGACGGATTCATTCTCTCCTCCTGCTGGGTTCGTTTCTTCCTTTTTTTTTTATATCACTTACAATCCCGCCCCTTCTACGGAACGTGATAAGTCGATCGATTTCGCGCGAGTTAAGCCCGATTTCACCGACCTCCTATCGGCGACAGAAAAAAAAAGGAACGCGGCCGATATTGCATTCCGTCCCCGGTCCAGCTACGAATTCTCTCTTCTTAGGAATAATCCGCGCTTCTTAGAAATAATCCTGCGCCGGAAATCCCTCACCGGACAACCCACACAATGTATTCTTACATCGCAATATAGACGATCGATAAGAACTGGCAGTGTAATTATAAGAGGAAGGAGGAGAAGAGGAATTTGTCGCTTGGCGTTATTATTTTCATACGCGAATAATTAACAAATCGCAATACGGAAAGTAATTCTCTCGCGTCTCTCGACAAAATAAATAAATGTTAACAAGGAACTATGAAACGGCGACTCTTAATTACGAACTAACGTTGTCGAACGTTAGAATATCGTTTCAATGAATTCGCGGGTATGAGAAATTCTCGCGCTTGTCCCCAACCCCCCCGCCGTTCGTTATTCTACAACGAAAGGTACCTAATCTTGTTATGCGTCAATTACAGTTATACAGTTCAATGAAATCCGATTATCTCTCATTATTCGTTTCACTATCGACGCCGCTCCGAGGACTCATTCAGTGCGAGAGCACTTAAGTTTGCGCGCTTAAAACAGAGTACAACTTGGCTGAGTAATTCTAACGTCGATAGTCGCACTCATGGAAATTGGGCCGATCGATAGATAATATCGTTTATTGTTAAAATGCATCGTCGATCGCTGCGTACCAATTAACTCTTTTATCTCATATATCAACACGAAACATTTTTTAAATTGTACATCACTACAAATCTTAAGAATGGAATAAAAAGTGTAAGCGGAACTCACTTTAATTAAAAATCTGATTTGATTGAATGCGACGTAACTTTAAATGGCCGCCATAAATGCGACAGAAAAACCGTGGAAATAATTAAATTTAAGAAAAAACGAAGCGAGGGTCAGAATTGGTACGTTTCATTCCTCGAAGGAATTAACACGGGCGGTGTTAATTAGGCGGCCGCTCCTTCGGTCTGAGGGATTGAGCGTCCAAGGAAGCTAGCGGAGGCCGCTTTCACGGCTGTCACATGTCATCAAAGACATACCGAACATACCGGCATGTAGAATCAGCGAATTAATGACCGTGGCATGTGGCGGGCGTTAATTATCGGGGAGAGCAGCCAGGACAAGGTGTCGTCGTCGATCGTGCGTATATGTTCGGTGAACGCATGACGCCCCGCATGGTTCAATGCGCGTCGCATGGTTCACGCACGCACGCACGCACGCACGCACGCACGCACGCACGTACGCACGCACGCACGCGCGCACGCACGCTCGTACGGACGCGTAATCGCGCGTCCCCGCGGGAACACGGTACGGAAACAATATGCGTAATTGCAGAAAGCGCAAATCACACGCGGGTCCGCAGTAATTGACGGCCTCACCGTAGGAGAAACCCACGAAACACAACACTGACGCTTATCTCATTCGATACGCCGTATATCGCGCATTAGTACATCCGACGATTCTGCTGACTTGCACCGAAACACATCTGATTAAATTTTTTGCGCGTCTACACGCATTTTCGACGTCGCGTCCCAGTGAAGCCGACGGTGAAATCGGAAAGAGAGCGGGAGAAGAGTCGCATTCCCATCGGACTGTCACAAATTCGCTTAATAATTACGCGTAAATAATCACAGGCGAATTAATTCCGTTTACTGCGGAATGTGCGTTTTTTACGTTCACGCGCGGCGGCTTTGCAGACAGTTACCGAGATACCCGCGCTTCGACGCCAAGCAGCTCCGATTTACATAGCCGCGCATATGTGCATGCCAGAGTGTCTATGTAGGCATTCGATACGTGCCTACGAGTCTGCTGCACTCGCACACAAATAAACACTTACGCGGCGAGGTAACCCCGACATCGGGTTGATTGACGCGCGCGTGCGAGGGTGGGTTTAGACGTCGTCGCTTTGCTTTGCAGCCGGCATGCCGGAGCGTGTTACGCGCGGCATGTAAATTGTTCTTCGTGACTGTCGGGGTTGAAGCCACTTCGGCCGTTCTAACGAAGTTTCGGAGCCATTGACTAAGTAGGAACGCCGAGCACCGATATTTACGCGTAACTCGTTCGGATCACTTTAAAGGGATGCTTGGAACAGCGAAAACTCGCTTTTTTCTTGCTTCAAAACAAGATCGCAAACGGAGCGTGTTTCGGAAATAGCGGGAAGCAGACAGATATCACTTTATTTTTCGCGAATACTAGAATTAAAACACGTGATGTATAAAATTGTTTTTTTATGAAATATACTATTTTTCATAAAATAGGAAAAAAAGATGAGGTGTAGAAAATAAAATCTTGGAAAGATAATAGCTGGAGCATATTTAGATTAAATTCATTTTGAATTCATTCTAAAATTTACTCTCTCGCACTCTTCATATTTCAAATAACATGCATGTATTATTTATGGTTAAAAGGGAAAAAGAGGGAAAAAATAGAAACGAAGAGGACGATGTTTTCCAATAATGCAAAAAAGTGGGGTACCCGGTCAACTCAGTTAAATTTGCGAAGCATTACGATATCTTCGCTCGGATCGCGAATTCTCGCGCGAAGTGACGACGTAGCACGGAACCGAGTAGGCCGCGTTAGAATTTACTGAAATAACCGTATTTTGGATTGTCGACTACAATTATTCCGACAACCGCGGTCCCGCAGTTTGCCTTGGCGAGTTTAACATAACACGCCGGTAACACGCTCGGTGTGATGCATTCGAATTGGCCGACGCGGTTTATTGACCCATCTAGTTAAGTGCCCGGCCTGATTAGCGGAAGTTTCCAATACCGTATCTAGATTTGGCCCGCCACTAATAAGAGCGACCCAACGGGAAGGGGATACGGGGCAAACCGCGAGCACACGCGAGAGCGCCAGATATTAAGTTGCGAACGTGTTAATCAACCCTTCGATTAATCTATTCTCGTTGATTAACACATTCCCGACTACTCTCGCCCCTTCCTTTGTGTGATCTTTCGGTCCAAATGTTTAACGCGCGAAACTATTTGTCGTGGACACGCGGCCACGTGCTAATTGACAAAACAACGAGTAATCTGGCGCCAATTTGGTCGGAGCTTTACAAAGCGACGCAGCGTGATGTTTAATCCATGTAAATGTAACTCATTTTCAATTTTTATTTTTCTCAATGCAATTTAAATGCATGCTTCTTAAAATAGAAAATAAAAAAAATGTTAAAGGAGGAAAAATTTCGGAAAAGTTAATATTCTTAATTTTATTATTATCATTAATAACATTACATTACTTTTATTCTAATTATTATTCTCATTTATTTCTCATCTTCTTTTTCAAATATTTAAAAGATTTTTTTATAGAGAAACGAGTCATTATTGCGAATCGATCTTCTTTTCACGGCACAAGTAGATTCCGAGCAATTTATTTTGATCTATATAGAGGCGACGAACTAGAATTCTAAAATCAACTATAAAACTTCACGATAGGACCTACGTAAAGGACATTCGTGAGAAAATGATACGGAAGGCACGGTGCATCACCGGTGTGATTCTGTCAGTGTTCGAATAGATTTCGCCGTAATTTGAATAATTGTCAAATGCCACGTGGTGCTGCCGGATCGCTCGGTGGCAACCTTGGTTGCACCTTCTTCGGGTGCCGCCCAATCTCCCGTCTACCTCTCGTTTATGCGCTGTCTCTCTCTCTCTCTCTCTCTCTCTCTTCTCTCACGACGTGTTCCTCTTTCCCACCATTTCAAAATCAATTTGTCTTTCGCGCTGGCGCGCTCACACAGCGCGACGGCGCCTCTCTATTCCCTTCAATTTGGCTTGTAAATGTCGTCTGAATATATTTCGGCGCCCCACGAAAGCCCTCCCTCCCGTCGTCCGCGCTGTTCCCTGTAACCATTTCTCTAAGCGGTGGGATAAGGGGAGACGAAGCCGCAACTCCGAAGCTGAAGGAGAGCACGCAGGATGTATTTCTATGTATCGGCGCGAGAGAGAGACGATAGGGCGTTACCATCCCTTGGGATTTCAATCTCGGCGAACGAGCGAGCAAGCGAGCAAGCGAACGAGATCCTGATGTAGAGCGCGTCTTCGGATTCTTCCGAAGGATCGCCCTAGGGTCGGTTCGGGCCAACCACTTCCGCCGCGTGTAGCTCCCTTTATCGAAGGAGCGGAAGCTTCCTCGCCAAGGAAATTCAAAGCTCTGAGGAAGTTGGATATATATTGTAATGAAAAAGATACGGGAAATTTGGATTGCGAATATTCGGATACGTGAATACTCGAACAACACTGTCAAAACTTTTCTTTCTTCCTAAGCGTTGTTTTGTAGAGACGAGATTACGAGGTTATAAAACGATAAATATGTATATAAAAATAAGTTGAGGGATGATTATCATAAATGTAACACGCGTAGATTTCAAGAACTTTGAAACATGTATACATTTTAGAGAAAGGATTATTTTAGAAATTTTGAATTTAAAATTTATTATGCTTCTGATTAATATATTCTTGAATGTATTTGTAAAGACTTAAAAAAAATAGCAATTAGCTTAATTTTTCCATAATATATTTTATAAGATATAATATATTTTATAAGAATATTTATATTAAGTAGAAAGAATTAAGTTTAGAGTACCATAATCTCAAAGTCATATGTCATATGTCATATGTCGAAGATACTTTATTTTAGGAAAATATATTCACAACCAAAGTACACGTTATACAGTGAATTCTTAGAAAATTAATCGGGAAGATAAATTATGATTTGAAAGACATGCTTGAAGGACATAAGATGGAACTTTTTTTAAACAAATTTACCAACTAATTTAGTCGTCCTAAAGGATCAATTAACGCTTCTTGTTGTATTACCTCCTAAGTACTTGAGGAAACTGCCACGGGCGACCCAGGAACCTCTTCGCGAGTCTGTATTATTACTCCGGCGAGCTTCTTCCTAATAGAGCCGAGAGCTCGAAGGAGAATGGCGTCATGTTCTTGCTAGGAAAGCGCTCTAGTCCATTGTTCTTCGTAGAAAGAACGTTTGACGTCTTTCGCAGAGGGAACAGAATGATTTAACCCTCCGAGATTCTCCCTGTATATACTATGAAGAGATCGTTTATCGATAAGAGTTTGAGTTTGTTACTTCATGTAATGATTTATTACGAGTCCATTTATTTGTTGTTAAATAACTGAGAATATTGCGAGAGCACGATCCGATCGCGTTCTCGCGATAATTAGTTTGCATGGGCATGCATTCACCGGATGAGGCGTCTATCTCAGCGGATTTAAAGGCGGATTTAATTATCGTTAAGATCTCCGACCGCCGCCAGCGTCTCCTTCCCCAGTTATTAATTTCAATTACCGTCTGCCTTATACCTTGCGTCCACTAAAGCAGCTCTTTATTGTTTCACGGTTGTGAAATAATAAATTACATTTTCGTTATTTCTGCCCCGTATTTCCGTTTCACGCAAACTAAATCCCACTTGCGGGTTTTAAGCTTTTTTTCCCCTGTCGCTCGCGATATTTCAACTTGTATTTCTCGAGAATTTTAACTTCCTTGATTCCTGTACAATTGTCTTTTAGGATATAATATTAGATGCTTTACCGCAATACTGATGGGTTTAATAAAATTAGACGGTGGTATAAATCTCGGCGATTTAAAACAGTTTTAACTTCTATTAAATTTAAATCTAAAAGACGTGCACCTACCTGACTGATTCTAAAGTAATTATAAACGAAGAAAAGCGAGTTTTCACAATTTGGGGCGCTCAAAATAAAAATACTCGACTGACGGCGTCCGCTTTCATTTCGCGTAACAAGAACCGCGGAAGTTCGCCCACGCACTTTCGCATGCTGAAATAAATTGCCGCGCAGTAACTGGTGCACATCGCATTCTGGCGTTCGAATTAGCTCTGCTCTCTTCCGCCTATCTCTCGGCCTCCTCACCGTTATATTTCTCTTTCGCCCTTTTACCCGGCGTCTTATCTCCGCGCTCTATTCTCAGCTCAAGAGAATGCAGATCACAGATTTTGCTACTTTATATTGCCATTTATTCTCTTACACTCTCGACATCCTCCTGCATATTCTTCTCGAGGATAAGGCGCCCTTAATTTCTCATTTTGCACGTATATTTTATTTTCTACGTCCACTTGCGTTAACTATCTCCAAATTAACGGCGACACCACAGCATATCTCCGCAATAAATATTCGTGCTACTCGACGTTACATAACTATATCATTCAAATCAATCGTTTTAAAATATAGGAATAAAAAATAAACATCATGTATAGGAATAAACAATCATTTATCTCGTGTAATTAGCCGATCTCATCTGTTTCCGATAGGAATTATCGCCAATGTATCGATGAAATACATTTTCTGTCGACGAAAAAAAGGAACGCTAATTATCGGACGACTAATTTGACATTTCCAATTTTGATCGTTAATTGTCGCAATATGCCGCGCGATAGCAACCGATATGTCTTTGTCGCGACTGTACGCATCGATAAACGAAAGTATAGAGAGTCGATTTGCGAGCGGGGATTGTTTCGGGATGGCGTGAGGACCGATCGGGAGAGGCGAAACGAACGAACGCGATACCGCAAAAGCCGTTCGTCATCTCTCGGTAGACTGGCGCCGTAACGTCGATCTCGTCAATCACATGGCCCGGTCTTTTTTTCCCACGGAAAACAGAGGGGCAGAATTTCCAACATGAGCGGAAAAGTTTCGGCAGCTGCTCGCAAGTCGTACTCGCAAGCGGGCGGCGTCGCGACGCCCGCGACTCGCGGGCGCATTCGCCCGTTTTTCAAGATTGACGTGCTCGCCGCGCTCCGCTTTATCGCGGAAGCGTCGGCGAGGAATTGTGAGCGTTGCACTTTGGGCGCATCTGACTTTTCGGGGCGACGAGGAAAAAAGGGGGAACGATGGAAATGGACGATAACATTTCGCTATATTTTCTTACTTTTTCATCTTTTTCACTGCATTAATCGTTAATTCGTTTGCACATTTTGATAGTCCGTTGAAAGAACAACCTGTTACGTGATTATGTGACATATTTTTATATTTTAGCACATCTTTTATATATTAATTCGTATTGTTACAATTTTCACGCTCCAATTAAAACTTACAGAAATGTAAAAAGCTTGCGTTATAATCGCGACACAAACAAAATAACATAATTGTAATTTCAGTAATTATTTTTATCTGCGCTATCAGCTTTCAACACTGATATGAATCAGTTTTATAAATAAAACAGTAATTATATTTCGTGAAAATAACAATTGCAGCATATATTATACAAATTATACAACATTTGTGTAATTAATATTATACAAATGGATCCAACTTGTCGGTTAGAAGGACAAGTACATGTATTATTCACATTTATTCACTCGTCCAATATCTACGTGTACCAATCTTAATTCATGATATGGCATTTCCTCATATCCTCCCATGCACTTCTTTTCCCGCCTCATCCCCAGAGGGTTTGCCCTAGAATGACAATAAACGTCTCTTCGCTCCCTTCGCTGTTTATGAGATATCACACAGAGACATGATCGATCGAGCCCGGCGCCAGTAGGACGCGACGCGGATCAAACGAACCGAAGGAGAAGGGCGACCGCGCGCGCTTTAATCCTGGTCGCTGGTGCTTTCACCCCAGTCCGCGTAAAGGTCGCTGATCATCCCTCGGATGGATGGACGATCTTGCGCGACATAAGACGTCGGCGCGCAACATCGTAAAGGCCATGATAGCGAGTGTATCGTCGCGGTGCGTTAATTTTACGTTGCCGGTCTTATACGAGAGTATATACCCTTAATCCTTCGCAGTCCTGTGTCAAGGTGAACTCGGTAGATTTATGATACGACATGCTCCTCCGGAAATACGAAATGGGGGTGAACGATGTAATAATAAACTTCATAACTATAAAACGCCAAGGCTATAATAGAGAAATATATTATTCTCTGGTTAGATAATATTTCTCCGATATTGCCGCGAGATTAGATTTCAAACTCTTCACGTAAAATTGCTTTTAATCGATTGCCCAATTTAATGGATAAAGCTTAATCATCGAGAAGCACTTACTAGTGCGTGTACAGCATTTTTCCCCGGAATGGAATTGTGCATGTGTGTGCTTATATACGTACGCAGAAATATGGTATTTCAACGAATGAAAGATCGGACCCGTACAATGAGTGCTATCGAATGCCTGGCGGTATTTTTTTTTTTCCCCAAACAGCTTGACGAAGTACAACGCAAAATTGAAATGGACATATTGCAGCCGTACCGCCCTAAATCATGCGTTGTATCTCCGGGCGTAGGTTACACGCTTGAATAAAAGGAGCGCGGATTTCGTCAGCGGAAAAAAAATTCTAGATCCACACCGTGAAATATTCCGTACGTTGCGCGGTGGAATAAAATCCGATGCGCTTTGTGTAATTTATTTTATTGTACGTGCGTGCGTGCGCGCGCGAGCGAGCGCGTATGTGTACGTACGTGCGCACCGCAAACGGGCAATGTACCGAAAGTTATTTATCTGTTCTGTTAGTTAAAAATTCGAATTTGATATAGATACGATATTTTTCAATGCGGGAAGGATACGCCGAAAATCCAGCGATACCCGCGATCGCACCGCAGTCGTACTAGACACCGCGCCGGCCATCGATCCTTTTTTTCCCTCTTTCGTGTGTGTACGTGTGTTTTTTTTATCCCGTAATCCTCTTACACACGCGAATGCGTGGCACATTAAATCACGCGCCACACGGCGGCTCAGTATTCCCCTGTTGAAAGCGCGAGCATTACACAGCATCGGTCGCGTGCTACGACAATGGGAGTTTGCATGTGTGTGTTGTGTATACATACATACATATATATATAGTTGAAGGATGCGGTACATTTCGAAAATCGATTCGCATTCGTGCGTAACGATCCGGATTGTCAAAGCCGCATCGAAGCCGACGCGAAACTCTTTCAAACAGATCATCCATCGACCAGCAATCGGCGAAAGAGATTTCTCTGTCTTATCGAGCAAAAAATTAGCTTGGAATTTTCGCGAGCCGATTTTTTTTTCAATAAAAATAAAATAAAATAACTCTGTTAAAAATATACTACAAATATAATAAATTCCGAAGCGCGTAAATGCCATTGTGCGGTTTCCAAGTAAGAAAAATCGCGATCCTCTATTCTTTAATAATTTATATAGAGGAGGAAGTACGAAGCGCGACGGAAATCTCTGAGGTATCAAAATACGATTTTATCTTTTTCAGAAAAAAGATCCTTTTCTTTTCAGGAAGGAAATTTTTAATGCGCGATAACCTGCGTGATTTGTGTGTTTATATCGCTAAAGTAATGAATAAATATTCTACATATAAAAATAACGTGATAAAACTAAGGGTGTAATTTTCTAAATGAAAATCAAAATGTATTTCTGACACACTTCTTTATTCTTCTCTATTTTATTAATGCTTAATAAAACTGATTTTGTTATATTTAATCTTTCAAATTTAATTTCGCAACAAATCTAAAAGCTGGAGTTACGCACAATCCAATATATATCGAATTGTTTTTTTCAAACATAGTTCTCGTTATCAAAAATCGTTTTTGCCGTTGAATCGAATTCCGTTCATCTGCATCGTGGAAACTGACTGTTTCTTGAAAAAAAAACGCTACTCGTTATCCGCGCACTTTTCTGACCGTCCCAGACATCCCTCTGTCGTTACTCGTTCCGTCTCTACTTCTGAAGGTTTATTTCTTTCCCTGCTCGCGGCACCACGGTTTAAGGGTTTCCGCAATCCGAATGGGGCGAGAGATCGAACCCTCGGGGCTAGGAAGATCGTCGGAAAGAATACGCTTTATCGCTTTGCCGTTCGTGAATCACGCGACTCGTCGGCGAGAAGAGAAATTCGAGGTCTCGAGTGGCCGACCTACCACTCGCTTTTTGCCCATTATACTTCCGCTGTTAATGATCCGCTTCCGTCATGAATTATTATGATATCGAATCGTGTGTCGCTCCATAACGGTCACTTAAGTTTTATCGCCATCCCTTAGTGACGCCGATCCCATTTAATGATAGCGCTAATCGCGGGAGGTTAACAGGGGTTACGGGTAACCGCCGGGGTAAACCGCCGAGGAATTAACCGGTATTACTTAGATGGGCATTAGTGGATAAATTATTGTTCAGCAGTTTAACCTTTGCTTCTAAGGAAAAGTTAGCTCAGCTTAACTGGCGGCGAAAATAATTACTAGAAATAATTCGCTAGGTTCATGATACCAGGTAAAAAAAAGAAAATACACGCTTTTTGTATAAGAACGTACAACAATTAAATTAAAAAAAAAATCTAGTATCTCTCTTCACCACTATATATTTAATATTAAAAAAGTCATGGTACTAGTTTAATATTGAGATTAAATTTTCAATTCTATTGTGTAACGTTGCGCTTTGTTTACTTCCGCCGATCTGTTTAAATTAACGATCTCGTGCAAATATCAGCTTCCTTTTCAACGCATTTACTCGTGTGTTAAAATCAATAGCTGTGTTCATGATTGAGCCTGCTATTCCGAGTTATTTTTATTTCTCAAGTCTGGTAATTCAATTGTCCACCGTATCGGGCGGCATTTATTCCCATATTCTACGAAAAACGAAATGTATCGGACGGCAAATTTTGCTCGGTCCGCCGAATGTTCAGCTTCGGCCGGCAGTGGATGTGCTGGAAAAGCGGCTGGGCCGATTTATCGCCGCGAGCGAAGCCACGAGAAAACAGAAACAATGAAATTTCAACTAAGCTCACCCGGCTGCTCTGGTGGGAGGAAAAAAGGGAGGTCTCTCTCGCTCTCTCTTTCTCTCTCTCTCTCTCTCTCTCTCTCTCTCTCTCTTTCGAGGCTCAACCGACGGAGTGGACTAGAGAGTTCGGCACGGATGCCTCGGAGATCTCGCCGGACGCTTCCGAGGGTCCAGCAGAAAAATGATAAATGTGCGGGCGCGGTCGTAACAAGCCCTCTCGAGGCAAACCCCACTTTTTAATTGCTTCATTCCCTCCTTTTTCCTCTCGCGGCTCCTCACCAGCACGGAACGGCGAACGGGACGGAAACGGAAAGTGGGCGAGATTTATCGTGTCATTGTTTATCCGCTCTCGCGAACGCGCCGCTGCTCCCGAGCGGATTGCAAGTGACGTCGGGTATACGTACGATCCCATCGCGAGCACACACCATTCCGGGAGTTTTCGAGCTTTTCCCCCGATCGAGCCGCTCGTGTAACACCGCGATACTACGTTCCTTTCACGTTGTGGATCTATGAACGTTACTTCATGGTACTCGCTAAAATCTTGTGTTGCGTGAGATTTTCACCGGTATTAAAAAAATCGAGAAATGAAGGGGCGAGGGGAGGCAAATCGAGATACTCACATATCTTAATTTATATGAGTAGACTGTTTATTATAATTAATTACGTTAATATAAAAAAATATTTTATTAAATTGACATAATATATCATGTCAATATATATATGTATAATTTATGTATTATGTATTATATAAATAATTAATTATAATGTGTTATACATATATTAATAAGCAATAAATAATATATGACTATCATATATGCTTATTTTTCGTCAAACTGACAAAAACATTAATTTTCTTCCAAGAATCGTAATACATATATTTTAAATTTAAAATGTGTACGCAACTCTGAGATGTATAATCGTGTGGATAATTAGAGCATGGTTCTTTATGCCGGAGAAGTGTAGCGAAACAGTTGCTGTGTTATTTCTCTTTGACGCAATGACGTTGCACGAGGTGCGTACAAAGGACAACAGCAGCACAGGTAGATGTTGACGTCGACGTAAGGCTCATCTGATAAGGTAACTCGACGACCCATTAAGACATAGTATTTGCCTAGCACACGTCTCGAATGGAACGCACATCAAAGATATTTGATATCACAAAGCGTGGCACGTGGAAAACGTTGAAACACTTCGCTAGATTATTATAACGTGTCGCGAGGGACTTTGTTGAATGGAGACTGCAATTTGTTCATGTAACTTGAACAAAATCGTTTCTTTAATTATATGATGCGGAAGTTGCAATCAAGAAGCTGTATTTAGTGCTAAAAGCACGAGAATGTAAACTAATATCGCGTAAGGGTCGATTACATCGTTAATTGTGTCTATAGGTGCTCGGTAGAACTTGTAGCAGCAATTAGGCATACTGATCGACTCGAGTATTTCAATTGAGTATTTGAATCGAATAATCTGATGATGCAACTTCGTGGTATCCGAAAATGGCACGAATAGTAGTTGAGTGCAATGTGACAATAGGAGAAATTGAAGCGCATGAAAGGAGACACTCCGTAATACTTCGAAGATTAACTCTGTTAATTACTCTCTGATTAGTGATTATCTATATAGTTTATACAACTTAGATAATGGTTGGGGAAAGAGTTAATTTTGCTACTTGTGGTGCGTGCCGAAAACGTTGGCATTAAAAAATTTCGATTTAGCACACTAATAATTATTTATCAAAATTGGATCATTTTATTTTTATTTTTTCCTGGATTATAATTTATATGCGGTAATCTAGTTTAATAGTTGATTGAAGAAAAGTGGCAGTTTTAAAAACTGCCATTCTGTCTGAGAAAGAGAAAGATTAAAAAAATTAAAATTATTAATTTAAATTTATATCCCGTTGCACAGAATTAACAAAATAAAAAATATTACTGTAAGATAAAATATTGCGATGTACAAACGAACTTAAACAACAAAAATGATTAAAGATGTTAGCAGTAAATAAAATAATAAATTACTGTAATTATATAGAGTATTCAACATATTCAAATTTATTCATATATATTTTAAAAATTATTTATGATTTTTAACCTTTGAGAAATTGACTTGTTGAATTACAATCTTAAGGGAGATTTACATCTATCTAAACGATATACAATATATTCAGTTTTATCAATATTTGATGATGACGCTAGATATTTTTAAAGAAATATCAGCAAGAGAAATTGTTCAGATGTCTTGACTAATGTGACATATAACGTGTTTTATTGCTTCAATCGATTTCGCTAATAAAGAAATTCTATTTTTATTTTGTAGATATAAAAAGTTCATTATTAGCACGTCAATACTATTCAATTCTTGAATGTTAAGAAGCAAGGTTTCACATCAGTTGCATTTGCTTAAAACATATACATACATATATATGTATATATAGATTGATTGCAAATGGCGGATTGACCAGACTCACGCTTTGATGTCTCTATGTTCGTGGTCCAGCCATTCCGTAGATCCGGTTGCACTGAGAATTTGGGTTAGCTAACCCGTTCCTTTCTAGATTATAGAACACCTACCTAGAACAGAAAGAAGAAAAACAGATTGAGTTAAATGTAATTACTTTAACTTAAGTAATATACTTTAACTACTTTATAATACTGGATTTATAAAGTCGGAATAAATATGAAAACAAAAAAGGAGATAAAAGTACAAAAGCATATACATATACATATTTCAGCAAAATAAAAATATAGATTGATAATATATCCCACATTTTCCTTAATTTGTTTTTATAATATTTCGTATGTTGCTCTTAAACATTATCAGTATCTCTATTAATTGGTCGGAACTGATACGTAAATAATATGAAATACACGTAAAATTTTAATATACAGTGTAAACTTTTTATCGTTTATTTCTTTTCGAAAAGTATACTGCAGCTTCTTTTAAATCGAAGTCAATATTTGAAAAGTTTCTGAGTCTCAACAAAGACGCTCCCGCGTCTCTGTTTGTTTTTCGAAATATTCCGCAAGTCCACAGCGTTTCGCTGAATCCTCGCCGGCACGCATTGTCCATCGCGCGCATGATCTCGAATATCGGCGGACAGGCGTTCCCAATTAGAGGGCCGGGTTGCCGGTAAACGTTCCCGTGCGGTGTTCGCCGGTGCGCAATTAGGGATACCAGTAGTAGTCGCAGCGGTGTCCGACTCGTGCGGGTAATCCGATGATGCCAGGGCCCGATACATTATCGAGCCGGACTACTACACGTACGCGCACGCCGCGGATCGAGAAGCGAGCTCGTTGACGGAATCGCATCCCGTTGACGAACGTGTCCCGAGATAACGGGCGAGATCCCTCCCTCCTCGCTGACGACCATTTCCTGTGGCGCAAGGACCTTCACGGGCGACGGGACCGTTCCGCGGAACCGCCCATGACAAGCCGCGTTTCGAGCACCGCCGACGTCGCGTTTCAGCGTCGTGAAAGCCCCCCCGCCAAGCTTCGCCCCGTGTTGTCGTAACAAGCGCCTCCATTAACGGTACGTTAGAGTGACACGTCGGCCGAATTTCCCGGGCAAGCCGCCCGCAGCCGTAGTGCGTTTGCGTTGCGTCTTACCGACACGCGCTCGATCGTCAGCCGTCGATCTTGGCGCGACTGTCTTCACGTTTTGTGTCAAAAACGTAAAACTGCCGGCGGTGAATCTACAGTCTCAATTTTTCCTTTAGATCAAGAGTGAATATTTTCCTTCAGGCCCGAAAGTTCACCTTACAAAATTCTCTTTGTATATCTTTATGTTTAAAAATTAACATGGATTTTTACGCGTTGTTTAAAATGTAATAAAACAATAATTTTTATCTTACGCGCAATTGAAAGTGAAAAACTTTAATCCTACACGGTTTTATACTTTATGCTAATAATGATATAGAATTATTAAAGAATTTTTTAAAATATGTTTATACATTATTAAAAATAACATAAAATATAATAACATACAAGAAAATGATTAATGAAAACACTCATTAATATGAAACAAAATAATATATGTAATCGTAAACAGATCAGAAGAAAGTTAAACGATAATTTCCGAATGCGACTTTTTACGTCATTTCCACGCTATTCCAGTCTGCTCGTGAAAATGGCACCGTAACTCAGCGGTTATCGCGATGTAAAAATGCAATTTACAACATCGCAAAAGTGGAGTTCGAGGTTTTGTTTTAAGCACCGATAACAACCGAGTCATGACGCGCAACATATGACATAATAAAATGCATTTACGAGCGCTTGCATTACGATTACCTATAACGTCACACGCTGCGCGTGCAAAAAATTCTTTTTATAGAATATTATTTATTTTTAATAAATTTAAGCTAAAAATTGTGCCATCGATACAACGATATAACGATAATTATTTTCGTACAAGTAGAGTGCAGGATAGTCACACGTGAGATTTCTCAATGTATAACCTTACGAGTTAAGATATTAATCTGGCTCTTGTGCCGAGCTCTTTAATTATAATCCACGAAATTTCAGATGCGACGCTGCAACGATCCGCGGTGAATCTCGAGACACCCGATGTACATATATGTGTACCCGCGTACGAGTAGCACGTATACATCGCGGTAGTTCTCCGACTGGCGTACAAACCACGCTGGACAAAGTCAATACACACTAACAGCCTGGTACACCCGCACGTAGACAGGCAGATGCAATCGCATTACGCCCGCACGCATATATACAAGCGTACTAAAGCGTATACCACGTACGTACTTAAATGGAGAAAGAGATGTGCGCGCTGTACATTCACGCCGGTTGCCAAAGCGTAAACGCATCGTCCCGTTAACAGGACTAGGCGAAGTAGATAAAGACACGACGAGACCGCCGTACGAGCGACATCGCTATTAACTTAATTGAACCTATCTTGAAAGATAGGTTCTATCTTAAAAGACACTTACATTAAAAAGATCGAAATATTTAAAAAAAAAAACTAATAATTAGAACTTGTATATGATAGAATTTCGATAAGCACGTAAGCGTTAGTAGAGTTTTAAAAATTTTATCTTTCTTGCCCGTCTTCTTTATTTAACAATATTTGCGAGAAATATTTTAGGGGTCATTTTATTGTGCACGCACACCCCTACTTTATGTGCATTCATATTTCCATAAATATACATACTATTTTCGTTTTCAGAACAGACTAAAATATTAACATCTCTGTCACTTATAACTCTTCTGTTATATTCTGGTGGAAAGGTTGACCATTTTAACGTTCAGTATCGATAAAATTGTCATATAAAAATATCCTGACAGGTAATTTTAGAAGCTCGCCACAAGTAGCTAATTAGATAGGTAATGAAGCGCTAGTTTCCGAGATATATTCCTAAAATTGACGCGCGTCGCATGCGAGCCGCTTTAATGCGACGGCAATGACGACGAAACCGATGCCCCCCAAACAACAACGACGACGACGACGACGACGACGTCGACGTGCTTCGTTACTAACGACCGAGCTACCGGGATATACCTGTCGGACACCGCGACGCGTCTAATTGGCGGAAAATACGGCGGAGACGTCTCGCCACGCGAGGCGGACGTCCAAACGGCGGACGTGTCGACGTCCGGGGGCTATACCAGGAATAGACGCACGGCCAAAGGGCTGTCGTGGCCCCTGAGAGGAAGGGGCTCCGCCGTTTGTCTCCGAATACGCGTACCATGTTCCCTTGGACACTCGCGTCCGGCGTGATTATCGATCGGCGAAGCGAGCAGATCAGTACCGCGCTTTCGCCCCTCCTGATATTCCGCAAATGCATCCGCAAAATTGAATCTTTAATTTATGTAGCATCCGTTTTTCTGCCAATATAAAAATTGTAGACTGTAAAATTGAAGACTTTACACGTTCACATTAATCTAAATTATCAATGATAAAATTATAGTCATAAAATTGAGGACTTTACATGCTCACATTAATCTAAATTATCAATGATAAAATTATAGCCATAAAATTGAAGACTTTACACGCTCACATTGATCTAAATTATTAATGCTAAAATGGGGAGAGGAAATGAAATGTGTTTATCTCTTGTATAATAACGATAAAATTTCATATAAAAATTACACGAATTATATTCGCGTATTTACACATCGTTATCGCGAAAATCGGCGGCGCACGAGAAGGCTGAAAAAAAAAATTCTATTCGGTCGAAACAGAAGATTAATTTACTCGGGGGTATCGTTGACCTGCCCCTTGGGATAGCTTCTCCCAAGAGACGTCCAGTTGTTACGGCGATCCACTGATGACCGAGATACGCGGAGTTGTTAACCGAGCTGATGTTTAATCTCCCGCGAACACGCGAACCGATCTTCTCATCGCGTCGGACATCGTGGCAGGTTTAACGCGTCTGACGCGACACTTAACGCACGCGATTCCAGCAATTAGACTTTTATTACAAGTGCGTTTAATTATTTGCCTCAAGTTTCGTAATTACGGCCGATACCGTCGGGACGGTCGACGTTGACGTCGCGAGGCGGGACAAAGTTGCGAGGACGCCGCTAAGAATAGAGGGCCGTCTTCTCTTCCGGGACCGGCAGCCTCGAACGTCGGCCGCCGATTTATATGTGTCCAGCGCGATTAAATATGTTTTGCGACCGCTTGCGGATGTATGTATCCTATATTTGTCCGTGCACGAATTAATGCGCAGACTAAATCCAGCTGAATCCTAACCGGATGATGCTAAATCCTAGCCTAATGATCAGAAAGTGTCGCATTACCAATTGAGATGTTTGTATAACAACGAAAGCTCAGCGCAATTAATCCTTGATAAATTGCAATATAATTGCAACATAAATTACGATATATATACACACATACACGCACGTAAATATACATACAATAAAATTATATTTCATAAAAAAAAACTCACATTGTTTTCATTGCATCGAATTCTTTTTTTAAACACAAATCACAAATTTGTCGTTTGCAATAAAAAATACCTAAAACCGTATTTTTTTAAATAGAATTTACTAATCATCGTTTTTTTTTTCACGCGTTCAATAGCGAGCATTTACGTTCTACTGTAAATTGCGATCATGGATGTCGAAATGCGCGCGTTTAACTTTTTCTGCCTCGCGATCCAAATCGGATTTTACTCTAAAGATTTCTCCATGAAAGCGGCGTCTGAAAATGCAACAGACACCGCTCGCGGTGCCGTTTCTCGTGCCGACGCGCGCACATTCCGAGCTTTTCGTGGCTTTGATGGGTCTCAGACCGCCCTTTCCCTGTAGCCTCCCCCTCGAGCGTCTCCACGACGACGGCTTCTCGTCTAAAAACGGAACGCCATTCGCGTTTTTATCCGCCGTTCAGCGTCCTCCTCGCGCGAGTATCTCGATCCATCGATCCCACGATCAACGTTTCGTACGGAATAAACGTCAATCGTAAGTGCTCGCAAACATTCAGCTAGATCAACTCTTCGCCGAATCGTTTCATCGCACCATGTCTTTATTTATTAGGAGAAAAATCTATTTAAATACTTTAAGAGCGCTGTTTCGCATGCTTTTAAAAAGAAAGAAGCTTGAAGTAAGTGAATTTTGTAGGATTCGCTAGACTGCAACATCGTATTTAATGATCGTATCAGAAAGTATGCGCTTTTACGGCTAACACAATTTCCTCCTTCGAGGAGTTTTCAGTTCTCGTAGAGTTTCGTCGCGATCGTATGCCGCGCCGCGGCGAGATTTAATGGCAGGTGCGCGGTGGCTTTTCTGGCCTTAAAGTTTGTAATTTGCATGCATTTGCTCGAGGCGTTGTATACACGTGTAAAAATCGCTTGGGTCCACTTTTTTTTTCTTACGCCGGAAAGGCGGATTGTGGAGGCAAACGTCTACCGAGAGCGTTATTTAAAGAAGATTTAAAAAAACGGATATATACATACATATATGTATCCTTCGGATATAAAAATATATATACATATATATATAAAATGTATTTAATAAACCAACTTTTTAAAATCTCATCAGGAGTTCTTGCTATGAGAAGGAAGGATGGTAGAAAGAGCGACTGAATTAATTTATAATCCATTTACAAATGAAAAAAACTGGAATATCAAATTGTATTATTCGCCAAATTCCATGTTCCATTTAATATTTAATATAAACTTTAATTGAGTGTCGCGCTAAAGCAGATAAAATATATATATATGAATATATGTATATACTGTTTCGCAATATTTATTAATTTTAAGTCAATTTTACTTTAATTAAATGTGGTATATTGAATTTTTATTACTAAAGACATTAAATAGCTATGATTTAAATAATAAAAACAACATATTATTCAATAAAAATTAAAAGTTGTGAAAGAGATAGCAGTCAATGAAATTTTTATTAATAAAAATCGACTTTACATTAAACAAAGTATGACTCAAAGGAATAGCAACATTTAAAAATATCCTAAATATATTCTTGTATCTAAAATAATTGTGATAAACTCGAATCTCTTCACCGTTCGAGAATCGCGCGCATAATTAATATATTAGGTTTGAACGAATGTATAGAGTATTTCATAATTGATGGAAAGAGATTACATATTGTCGATGCATAATTTTTATGCTATAAAGCCATAAAAAAATATAAAACTTTAGATATGTATAAATAAATAATATACAGTTTATCTTTTAATGTGAAATAAAGTTTAATAGAACTTTATGTCAATTTTATCATTTATATCAATTTAAATCTTAAATCACGTTAAAAATAATCTTTCAAATGAATTTTGAAACGATACAATAAATTCATAATCTTCCTTGAAGCTTGTGCTAAAATTCTAAATTTAAGAAAAACTAATATGCATGTATATTCACTTTTGCTTCTATACGAGTCTATTCTTCGCCATTTCTGGGACATTCTATAATTGTATTTGGACTAACACAGACTAATAGGTCGTGTGATTATAGCCGGCTTCAACGACGACAGGTTAACGTCCGGACAATTTGACATCCTTGGAAATTCGGACGCGATTGTCCGCTGAGAAGCAGTAACGTGTTTTAATAGCGAGCGAAGTCTTGCGAAGTAAATTTGCCTGGTTTCTACCTTGCTCATTCCCTCTTTCTCTCTCTCCCTCTCTTTCTCTCTCTCTCTCTCTCTCTGTGTACGTAATTTGTATGTGTTTATGGGAATATGCACGGGCAACGGTATGTCAATGGATGAAAAGATGCCACGCTACGAAATTAAATTCAACGAGTTGTGAAAAACGTTGTGATCTCACACCGTTGTTTTTCTTCATCCAACCGTGAATTCACGCGGTATGCAAAATTAAAAAAGCCCAGATTTTTACGAAATGAAATGATGTAAAAATTGAAAAAAAAAAAAAGAATCTTACGTTAGTGAATCGATCGACTTTGTTTAAATCACAACGAAGATGCACTTGTGTCTCATTGTTTAACGATAATGATTTGATCAAATGTCAATAGATTCGTTAGGCTACGAGCAATAATCAAGAGTAAACTAACTCGTTCGTCACAACAATATACTTTCGTTACAACGATATAGAGCAGTCCATTCAATTGTAACAATATAACGTTTGCACAATTACAACAATAAGCTTTTGTGACAAGAATGGTAGGACAAATGATGACCTCGCTCATTTGATTGAAGAATACGGGATGGATGTGCTGACACGATGTATAGAGTGAGATTGCAAATTCAATGAGATGTGACGTAGAAAAACGATGAAATTATCACTTAAATTACAATGTTATTGTAAATAATGCACGCAGGACCTGCATCATTGTTGCGAATATTATAACCGTGGCTTAAATTTATGCACTATTCTGATATGAATTGAGTGACGCATTTAAGCTCTCTTTGATAATCCATTCGAATATAATTGCATGATACAGCTGTCATATTTTACTATTATATCAAACTGTACAGTTAATTATTAGATATTACTCCGATATCTGTTTCGTATAAATATACTTTAATATTTGGTCCACATGATAAACCATGATTAATTGAACAGACAACAAAAATCAAAATATTGTTATTTTGCAAATGCAAAATAATGTTTGCATTCGCAAAATAACAATATCTCTCTAAGGAGATTGAAATTTTAGTAGAACAGAGAGTTTAAAAAAGACGAGATTGTAAAATTGAAGTCGACTGAAGTCAATCAAACTTTTCTTACAGTATACTTTTCTCTCCAATTTTATTTCTGCAAAAAGGAAGCGAGTCCAGCCATCCTTCTTCCCCGCATTCGTCTGTATGTATCGTGCGGTTTTACGTTCCGGCTTGACGAATCGATCTTTACATGGACAAATTGGAAAGCTTGATTGATGTACGGTACGAGGTCGGACGGTAAACGGAGTAACAAAACGGCGTGTGCGCGGCAGAGACCAAGGGAATACAGAGACGGGGGGGTCTCTTATTGCTGCTGTCAACAGCGAGTATGAGAGAGTATGAGGGAAAGCGGGCAATGATCGTGCATACACGGGGCGCTGGTGGTCCTCGGGGCGGAAATTGGTTTAGTGTTTGCCTTTTTGACTGAAGTACTGTCAGTTACATCTGTACGTGGACCGTGCCTCAGCCTCCGAATCGGGGAAGGGGCAGATGTAGAGGGAGCACGGGGTGCCGGTGCTGGATGCGGCGGCGGAAGGTTGATCGTCAAAAGCGCCCCGAGGAAAACCGCCAATCAATTGAAAGGCCAGCGGATCGATATAGCAACTCTCGCAATGTCGAGTGCCTCGCGTGACGGGTTGCTCTTGTCGAGAAACGCGGTGGAAAAAAAAAAAATTGAGTACGAAAGAACGCTCGTTCGTTTGTACACGCGCTTATATGATACAGTATTGTTCACAGATAAGGCTCAATCAGTAACACGTGTGAAAACGCGCTCGTCTTCCGACCGCCCTTGATCCGTCATGATTATATCTATCACGATAACGTAAAATTGTCTAATCTTTGTGGGTTATGAAAAATTATGATTGTGATTACCGTCATTACCGTCCATGGTCATATAACAATATGATATGATAACCTGATCTCTAATTAGAAATTCTAAAAATAAATAAATAAAACGGCAGTAGAATTATAAGGAAATCTAAGTTTCCAATCGCTAATAAATTATTAAATAATAATTATTAATATAGTCATTAAATATTTTTTATTTACATTAATTTTTACAATTATTCCGTACGTTTTATGTATCTATGTATAATGTATATAATGGAAATATTTTTCAACAAACGAAAAAAGAATTCGACAATATATTTCGGCTTATTCACTTATCGCGCTTACTCGCGATTTTAATACTTGATTTTTACTTATCGAGCGGAAGTAAGACATTTGTAGGATTCTATCTGTCCGCCTTTATCTCTCGGCGCGCGTCTCGGGTTTATCTGGCGCGAATAAATTTCGCGCCTGATCAAAGCCCGCGATATACTTGGACGTCGCTGAAGGCAGCTTACATATAAAAGACATTTAATAGAAGCACACAGGCTCTCGCTCGCTTCGCGGTGACTACGATGCAGTCTGCGGCGGTTATGCGGGGACACCAATTGGCATTCATTGGCGCCAATTTATCTTCACAGACGCGAGGCGTGGCTGAAACTTAAGCGTGCTGCTGCTCCTACGTCCGCTTAATTGTACGCCGGTACTAATTAAGCGACGACGAGCCCGCCGCGAAGGAGAATACCTCACACAGCTTGCTTCCCTTCCCTCTCATCTCTTTTTTTCTTTTTAAGATATATAACGACATCTTCAAGTTTACTCCCACGAGAAGAGCTATAGAGTTTCTTTCGATGTGCCATCATCTCATCGATCGCGTCAGATAAAACGTATTAACAGTCGTCTCGAAGAATGTTAATAGTGTTAAATCAATTTCATTTATAATGATATTATACCCGAAGTATATTTGAGAATAATCGCAATCTTCAATTATTCTTGTCATTACTTCCAAGTACTTTCATGCTCGAACTATTTACATGCTAAAACGCGAAGATCACCATGCCATCGCCATGCCATTTACGTCATTATCGCGTGGCAAAATTATTTTCCTGTCTACATAGCTTCGGAAAGCTGATAACTTTTAGATAGTTGCCGCTAATCATGTATAAGCGTCAAACTTTTCGGTATACCGGTAGTTACATACCGACGGACGTCTTCCGTGCACCGGTGAGTGAAAATTAACCTCCGTGATTGAGGGGGTCCAAATTCAACTTGCGGTTGAGGCGTTGATGGCAGACATTGATTTGCCAAACATTTCACGGTACCGGGATCAGGTGATTCCGTTTCCACAATGATTCAGCTATTAATACCTTGTAAGAGCGATCGTGAATAATAAATTACTCTTTCTCGTAAAAGACTTATTCGCAGTAGTTTGAAAAAAACGTATTTTGAGATTAATATTTCTTTTTTAGACTATAAATTTGATATATCATAATATTAAAAAAGAAACTTAAAGAGAGTCTACATTTCCTTTAAGCACACTATAAAGTGGTACAGCAAATAGTTAATGTTCTTAAAGAATAATAATGCAGAATAAGAATACATAGTGCAACTTTTATATGCTTTATTTAATTGTAATTTTAAAGTACATGAATAAATTTAAACATATTTAATTATCTTGATTTATGTTTGCATAAAGTGTGTATAAATGTCATGCATATCATGTTAGCACATATCTGTTGCTTTATTTTACTCAACAACGTATTTATGAAAATCCAAGAAAATATATATTCATTTTGAGAAAGAAGAGAGAGAGAGAGAGAGAGAGAGAGAGAGAGAGAGAGAGATTGAACGATAATAAAATAAAATTTAATTAAAGTCAGTAGAACTTAACATAGATGTTTCACGGCGAAATTCACGCGGCGTATAATTTAAAACGTACTTCCATACTTCCATTTAATGTCCGTTCCCTGTTATAATTCAGCCTCGGAATTTGAATATGGCGAGTTGAACTTCAGTAGACACCGCGAAGTTCGCCAACGCTGCGCTTCATACCGCGACGCAATAAATCGGGACCGTGAACCGCGACGACAAAAGGTCAAGTTATTAGCACTAGATTACACACCATCTATTATTATCTGCGCCTTGTGGAGCGTAAAGAAGATCGAATTCCATTACATATATCCTTCGGTATATATCACGGTTAAAAAGTCGACAAAGAATGCAGGGACTAAATTATTCAAATTGATATAATTGAATTATTGAAGATCAATATTACTCTTGGAAAAAATATCTGCTGTGTATATATATATATAGTAAATGCTCATAAATAATATATCTCAAAGTAGTATCTAATATAAATTTTAACAGCAAATTTTTTGAATTCGTATTTTATCGCGAGAATTTATGAGCAGCCCTGTTGTGTTCGTTGTACAAGCTTTATAAAATTCAACATTAATTTGTTAATTATTTTTGGAGTTAAAATTTTAAGAAATTGTGAAATTATACATTTAAAG